>JARYHS010013630.1:236171553-236376226 GCA_031002005.1 Vandiemenella viatica
TGTGACTGTGGGAGTGTAGTAACCCAGGAAACATTGACACACACACCATAGCTAAGTTTCCTGAGTATGGGGAGTGTTTGTCGCTAGACATTTACTCCCACTTCGTTAAGATTGGGTATGACTTCTCTTTTGTAGTGGATTGCTTTAACTTCGAGGTCAATGACATGCGAGCGGAAGTTTGGATGATTCCGCATTGGTTGCTCCATTCCATCTACGAGTGATTACAAAAGTGGGCGCCACTGGAGGTATGGCCCAACGAGGTCATTTGTGACTTACTGCAAGCTGTTTTCTTTGGTCATGTGAAAGAAATCTTGTTTGGTACCAGCTTCTGCATGCAGAATCTGTGGGGGTCTGGCCGCGACAAAGCGATGACGACGAGTTTTTTCTGCAACTACAAGCCATCATATTGATTATGCCAGCTGACAAAGGAAACACACAACAAGCGGCAATAGTCGTCGATAAACTCTGTTCATTAAAGTGAAGGACCTACACACACCTTCTGATTGGTAATAATGTCAGAAGCTGTCTTGTTCTACCCACATTTATTAATTCATACCTAGCCAAGAAATTGCTGTTATTCTACATCAGTAAACGTTTAATTTAATTTAATTTAATTGCAATGGAGCACAGGCTCCGGTGGCAATTTCCCTACACACCCATCTTCCCCCTATCCTGCACCCACCTACATTTGCCCTCTACAAATTTTATCTTTAAATTCCTTCAAAGTTTTCGGTAAATTATTCATCATTTCTCTTGGTAACTCATTCCAATCCCTGACACCCTTACCTAAAAAAGAGAATCTTCCACACCCTTGTGCCTGAAATCGAGTGCCAGCTTGTGGTCATGGTCATCTTTTCCCTTCCATGCACTACTTTTCATACCTATTGCAATATCTTTCCATGCCTCATCACCAGTATATGCCCTGTACACTCCCATGACCCTCCTCATCCTCCTCCTGTCTTGCAATGAATCCCATTCCAGCTCCTTTATCATATCCGTCACTGATTGCATTCTGCGATAATTTCCAGAAACAAATCTAGCAGCCCTTCTTTGCACCCTCTCCAACTCCTGTATTTGATACGTAAAATGAGGGTCCCATACTACACTACCATATTCGAGCAATGGTCTGACCAAAGTTTTGTAACCCAATTCCTTGACTTCTCTCGTACATCCCCTCATCACTCTCTCCAACAAGTGCAGAACTTTGAAACCTTTTCCTACCACCTGTCCTATGTGTCCTGCCCAGTTAAGTTTGTTATCAAAAGTAATTCCAAGATATTTGCATTTCAAGTCTTCAGCAAGCAATTCTTTCCCCACCTTATAATATTAACCTTTTGTTTTTTATTTGTGTATCTAATAAGCTGACTCTTCTTTGCATTTATCTTCATTCCATGTTTACCAACCCAATTAGATATCCTGTCCAGATCACCCTGCAACTGTTTACAATCCTCTATCGTTTTGATTCTTTTATACAGCATTATGTCATCTGCAAACAATCTAATTTCAGATAGTAAACAATCAACACAATTATTCATTAGAATAATGAATAGCAATGGTCCCAATACGCTACCCTGTGGCACACCCATTTTTACTTCCACTTCTTTTGATACTACATTTCCTACCCTAACTTTCTGTTTTCTACCTTTTAAAAATTCTTCTACCCAGCAAATCACTTTCTTATCCACTCCAATGGTTTTTACCTTATTTACTACCATTTTATGGCTTACTCTGTCAAACGCCTTAGACAGATCTAGTGCTACACTATCAATTTGGCCTCCCTTGTCCATTTCATCTGAAATATCTTGCATATATCCCACCAACTGAGATTCGCATGAATATCCTTGCCTGAAACCATGTTGCCTGCTTGAAAACCATTACGTTCCTCACATATATTTCTGATGTGGTTGCATATCAATCTTTCCATTAATTTACCTACCACTGATGTCAAACTGATTGGCCTGTAATTCTCAACTCTATTTCTCACCCCTCCCTTATGTACCGGTACTACTATTGCACTTTTCCAGTCCTGTGGTAAGCAGCAAGTGTCTAGACTCAATTTAAATAATATTTCAAGATAAGGTACAATGTCACATCCGGCTATCTTTAAGATATCTGTAGTAATATTATCTTCACCAGCCCCTTTATTTTTTTCAGCTTTCTTATTTCCTTCATGATTTCCTCAGGATGGATATCAAATTTTTTACTATCGTCATTTCTAATTGTGTTGTTAAGCTCGTTCTCCGAATTAGACCCTCCTGTTTCTGATTCATTGTCCCTAATGCTTTCACTGAACCAGTTACTTAAAATCTCTGCCTTTTTCAAATCGTCAGTAACTTCTTCTCCATCCTTATCTATAAGTGTCTCTACATCCTCCCTTCCCCTCAGTTTCCTGATATAGCCATAGAAATTTCTAGATGCATCAGTCAATGGTCCCCTGCACTGACAATACTCTTCATAAACCCATCTTTAGCCATTTTCTTTGCTGTTATTAAGTCCTTGTTTAGTTGTTTTAAATATTCCCTACTACCCTGCTGTCTCTTAACTCTGTTATGTTCTTTTCTTACCAACCTCTTTAACCTCCTCACTTCCCTATTATAGTACATAGGTTCTCTACTTCTCTTTATTTTTTGCTTTGGAATAAATTTTTCTTCCCCCTTTCTTATTATCTCCTTGAACTCTTCCCACCTTGACTCTACTGTACCTGAGCCTTCCTTCCATTTGCTGAATTGTTCTCTGAAATATCTTCAAATTTGAAACCTGTGCCTTTTTATAATTGTACCTATTTCCCCCTTCAATTTTGGCTGCTGGTTTACTGAATCCTCTAATATCCATCAGAACTGCTTCATGATCACTTATTCCTTCAGTTACTTGATACCTCAAAAGGTTTTCATCGGGCTTAATTAGAAATATATCCAAAATATTTTGTCCCCTAGTGTTTTGCTCAACCACTTGTGTAAATCCTCCTTCCCTTATTAAGATATTTGCAAATCTTTGTTCCCTTGTGTTATTTATCTTATTCCCTTCCCAGTTTACACCTGGTAAATTTAAATCCCGCCGATGATGATCATTCTATTCTCACCTCTGAAATCTGAGTATGAATTTAATTTCAACGTTTGTTTCATTTTATCAAATAAAAGTAAATAAAGCCCTGAGTGAATGTTTTTGAATTACATTAAATGAGCTTTTTCTTCCTAAATCAATTACTCTTTCATATTAAATTTCATGTTATTAATTCAAATTAAAAGAAACCCTTTGATGAATGTTTCTAATCACATGCAGAAATAATTATCTACTTGACAGAGAACAGCTCAAAGTATCTATGCTGCTGTATTCTTACTGATGTGGTCCAGAGCTATTTCAAAGTCTCATAGAAGCTCATGTTAGCTCATGTCCTTTTTTCATGTGGTGTACTGTATATATAGTATACTAGCTGACCCGGTCACGCGTTGCTGTGACTTACTAATTATAGTACGTTATTCTAAACTTCCTCTAGTAGTCAAATTAATATTCACTAATAAAGACAAAAACATTGTAGTCGATTTGGAAATTCAAATGTAATTGGTAAAGAGTTACGGAGAGTTTAAATTTAGGACAAATGATCATAAAAAATTTTAATTTACATTTCATTACAAATTACTTAATTGAAACTATATAAAAATTGATATTTATAAAATAAATAAATAAATTATTTTTTATTTATTTATGTAAACTGAAATTTCTGTTATATCTTCAGTCATACTGTATTTATATTTTTCCCACAAACTCGAAGATTGTGTTGGATAACATGTTGTCAAAATAATTGCAAACAGTTTGACGAATACTATTCGGCGTGGCTGTCAACGCTGCATCAGCAAGTGTCAGGTCCCAATAATTGTCGTCTACCAGCAGCTGCAACTCGCGACATGCATCTGACATGTATTGAACACTCGACCATTAACTGTTCGTAACATTCGAAAGAAGCTGGTCCGGGAACATTCACCAATAACAAACGCTGAAAGAAACATCACGTTGTTTTGGATGCACTGTGTAAAGTCTTTGCTTTGAATATGCCTGCGATCGAAGGATGCGGTTCTCCTTGCTTACGTGGCTACCATTTTTTACCTAATTTGTTCCATGAAAAATAGTTTGCAACATCGGTATACGTATAATAATGTTTTTGCGAATTGGCGGAACACATCAGATTTTTGACAATGTGAAAAATTCAGTTTGTGGTTTGTCAATTTTGGTGGCTCAAGTATTTTTGGAAAATATTTTCTTCGGTGAAATATACACGTATACCGTTTTCAAGATGTATTGCAAGATGCTGGATGGAAGGGTCTCTTTCATGGATGCGAAAACTAAAAATATACCATATAGCTTCGTTGCTGCTGATGTATCTACCTATCTGGTATCGTGGTATTTCGTCATTTTTATTTACATTTTGAACTTCAAATACGGCCAAATCACTGCCTTTATTAACATATTTGCAAACGTACTTAATGGATTTTAAGAACTGAAAAACTCGACGTTAATATGAGCCTTATACGTTTTTGAAAGCAAGGTGAGTATGGTACGAGTAGAAAGAAAACAGCGGTTTCATATTAAACTCAAGGTCACGCGCCCCGCCCCCTGCGGCCGCTTCCCCTATAATTAGGCACCTGGCCGACTGTGCGGCCTGTAATTATCTACCTGGCTGCCGGCGCCGCTTACCGTCATTATCTTTGTAGGTCACGCGCCACGCCGGCGCCACCGGCCTGTCATTATCTTTGTAGGTCACCCGCCCCGCACCCTGCAGGCACGACGGCGCCTCTTTTGATGTGCAGGCCGCTTCCCCTATAATTAGGCGCCCGGCCGACTGTGCGGCCTCTGGCCTATAATTATCTACCTGGCTCTTTGTAGGTCACGCGCCACGCCGGCGCCACCACCTTGTCATTATCTTTGTAGGTCACCCGCCCCGCCCCTGCAGCCACGATGGCGCTGCTCGAAGCGATTTCCGTCATGGGGAAGCTGAAAATTTGTTATGCTAAGGGTGCGTCCAAAACCACGTAACTCCATTTTGGACACCTCGCTACCGTTCGCGAACTAACCTGAGCATTCCCGGCCCCGAACTATCACCATTCGCGCTAGGATTACCAACATTTTTTTTTTGGTTAATGGTATTTTTTTTTTTTTTTTGTAGAATAACCTATAAAAATATAGTACCCTTCAAAAATATAATTTTTACGAAAGAGTAGAAAGGACAAAGGAGTTGGGGTTTTTTTTTTACTATTTTATTTTTTAAGCTATATTTTTTTTTTTTTTTTTGCACTTCTTGCATCTTTAACAATTTTCTGTCTACAGTAAAATTTTAATATGCTTTATCGCTTTCAGTTGTTAAATTAATGTCGATCAAAAGCTCATTTTTACTAATGAAATACTGCTCTTTACTTTTACCTAGATTTCGTGTAATATTGTTATTTCAGAGAAGTTCGTTCACTTTGATATTAATTTTTTCTCATAAATTTAGAACCTCTAATATTGTCTCACAGCCTTCAAATGAAACCTCGTTTATTAAATTTAATTTTTGGATTTTCTATAGCCAATTGCTTTCATTAAAATCTAACTATTTACTAAGATACTTCAGACTTTTATCAAGGAATACTAAGCGTTATTTTAATACTATCACTTTCTGTGGAGAATCCGCTTACACAGTTCTTTCCAAAAAGTTATCGCACATCAGGTTTCAGTTTAGCGTGGTACATGAATAATCATTATTATTTATAAAGTGTTGTTCTCGAGTACTAGATGAAATGTGAAGTGATAGGATGATTTCTGAGATCTTGTCAAACTAAGTAGCTCATGGATTGCAGTGAACAGTTGTAAGTGTAAAATATAGATTTCTAATGTCAAGGTAGTGGCACTGATGAAACTCGACTGAACTATTTTCAGTGTTACGTTTTCCTGTTTGTTTGAAAACACAGAACTGTCGAGGTCATTAGAGGCGGGATGGGACTGGAGACTTTGAACTGGAGGAAATTCGGCCATGACCTTTTGAAGGAAACATCCCGACATTCACCTGCAGTGATTTCGGGAAACCATGGAAAACCCAAATCTGGATGCCCGGACGGGGATTCGAACTGCCGTCCTCCCGAATGCGAGGCCAGAACGCTAGCCGGTTCACCACCACGCTCGGTGAAATGTAGCAGAAATGATACCCCAGACTAGTAGATTAAATATAAAAATAGGATCGAATGCAATTGGAGAAGTAAGTGAATTCTGTTACTTAGGAAGAAAAATTACAACCGAAGCAAAAATGATGTTAAAAGCAGAATAGCACTAGCAAAAACAGCCTTCATGAAAAAGAGAAATCTTTTAGTTTCAAATATTGATCTGGGAATTGAAAAAACTTTTTAATACTCTATGTGTGGAGCACAGCACTTTATGGTAGCGAAATATGGACTTTAGGAATACCGGAAAGAAGGAAAATTGAAACATTTGAAATGTGGTGCTACAGAAGAATGCTGAAAATTAAGTGGACAGACAAAGTAAGAAATGATGGGTGAGGAAAGAAGTTTGTGGAAGAAGCTTACAGAAGGAAGAGACAGGCTTGTAGGTCATATTTTGAGACATGCTGGAATAGTTAATTTGCTGGTGGAGGGAACAGTCGAAGGTAAGAACTGTAGAGGAAGAAAGGGATTAGAATATATGAAGCAGATAATTGAGGACGTGGGTTGTAGGGGATATGTAGAGATGAAGAGGTTAGCACTAGATAGGAAGGGATGGAGGATTGCATCAAACCAGTCGAAAGACTAATAACAGCAAAAAAAAAAAAAAAAAAAATTATTCTGATCATTAACTGAAGCTGGTTATCGCTTTCTCAAAATGATTGATCTTAATATTTCGTTGAACGCGATACGTGGAGAAACTTTAGCTATATGAATTGTTTCCGAATTTACATCGCGAGACAATAGAATACACATATCACAGTATTTTATTAGTTAGCTATGCTTCTAGTAGAACAATGTTATCTAGTAAAGAAACAATAAGCCTCAAAAAAAAAAGAAGGAAAAACCACTAAAATAGATCTTGTCTGAAGTATAAACAAACCTGGTTTTGAGCTTAGACCAATCAGCTCTCTTTCGATGATACTTTGGTCTGTACCGCATTTTTCGCATGTGTCGGGATAAGAACTATTCACATGTGCCCTTTGGAGGTTGTACACGAGATCCATTTAGTCTACGAAACAGACTCGTATACTGGCACTGACGAAAAATTTCATGAATGATCTAACATGATTTAGAACTTAGTGGATGCTATATTCGGTGAATTTCTGATTGCGACAGTGTAGGTAATTTTTCACGCGTTTGACTGCCAGCTACTTGAAGAGTGAAGATCAGATATGGGACCTTAAACTTGCTACGCTCCTGGCTAAGGATTTGAAGATCAGTTATTAGAACTTCGGTAACTCCATTATCTGCCGCCAGTGTTTAGTGCTGGTATCTCAACGCTAGAAATCAAGAACCTAAGTACTGAGGCATATCGCCTGTTTCATAAAATTTAGAGTTTCATGAAAAAAGTTAAGCTCCAAGTCAGAAAAGTTTTGCAGGCATGACGGTTAGACTCCGAGATTTACGCAGTAAAACGGTTTACATTCCTACTTACAGTTGCAATATTCCTTTTAAAATGTGGCTTGTAGTCTATTTTAAAACCTTCTTAAGCCAAGAATATTTTTTTGCCACCAGTTTACTCCATGCTGCATTGTCACACCCAGAGTTAGCTATGTGGACCGCCAACCTCTATGCTTGTTTCAGATCCACATGATTTCGACAATTTTCTTAAATTCGAGACTGTTGATGTAATATTAAAAAGAAAACTATGTGTCGTCCGACACTTTTCGCTGTCAAACAATTGATCAAACCATTCAGGCCCCAGGCTAGTCTCAAACCGGTGACCCTTGCAACGCAAAGCATGTGCGCTACCCTTGCACAGTCGGGGTTTTTTATTTATGGAAGCCGAAACCTTCCGGTCACCTGAATTTTTTATATTGTAAGTCTGCAAGTCGTCATTTCGTACACCAATTTCCTATTGGGCGGCGAACTCCGCTCCATGGCTCCCAATGTAGTTCCCCGTTGCCGCTTCCACCGCCGATACTATAGTTCAGTCCCAATAAAGTTCTAGACAGGAGCAGATTTTGAATGTTTATTTCTTGCAAACTATGAAATATACAAATACATGTCACACATTACTGGAAAGAGGAAGTTTCAACGTTTTACTTTAAACATTCAGCATTTGTTGGGTTTCTGAGAAAATCTCTTCGAAAGCACTTTGGATAAGCTAAACATTTTCATTTGACATTCGAGGACGACCAGTGGTTTTCCCTTTGCTTGTGCACCGATCTTCTACGAATTCGTTATTCCAATCGTAAATCTGTTTATGACGATGAGACACTTCATTGAACTTACGACGGAATGCACGCTACACATCAATAATGGATTTACTTTTTGCATAACGTAGCGCACAAAACGACTTCTACCGTGGCCATATCCACGTAACAGACAGCAGCGCTGTTAGCGGTAGCCGATGGAACTAACAGGTAGGAATTACAAACTTTAAACCTTCCTCTATCCACTGGTGTGTAGTACGTATTTGCGTCTTTTGTAGTTTGTAAGAAAGAATCAACCTTAGTAACTATATTGGCAAGACAGCATTTTTTAACACACTGAATGGTAGTTGGAAGAATAAGATGGAATAGTAATGTTTTCGCTTTGAATCCCATCACGGCAAGAGATTTTATTTGCTCTGAAACTATACTTCAGCTTTGTTCTTCGAAAACATACCATTAATCGGTTTATACTCTAATATCTTCTAACCCTACCGGTTATAACTGCAAAACTGTGTCATTATAACCTTCCTCTATCAATGCAGATGCCTTCTTAATAGCCAGTAAATGAAATTTCAGTGATAGTGATGTAGAATTTGAAGGCGTATAAATGCAAGACGCTTGGTATAAATTTCAAGTAAAACTATTAAATTGTCGAGCGATCATAACCGAAGTAGAATTTTAAGGTTTTGTTTCCAACAAACTGACTTGGACTTGTTGAAACCGTTTATCATCGAAGAGAGCTGATTGGTCTAAACTCAAAACCAGGTTTGTTTATACTTCAGACAAGATCTATTTTAGTGGTTTTTCCTTTTTTTTTAGGCTTATTGTTTCTTTTACTAGATAACATTGTTCTACTAGAAGCATAGCTCACTAATAAAACACTGTGATATGTGTATTCTGTTGTCTCACGATGTAAATTCGGAAACAATTCATATAGCTAAAGTTTCTCCACGTATCGCGTTCAACGAAATATTAAGATCAATCATTTTGAGAAAGCGATAACCAGCTTCAGTTAATGATCAGAATAATTTTTTTTTTTTTTTGCTGTTATTAGTCTTTCGACTGGTTTGATGCAATCCTCCATCCCTTCCTATCTAGTGCTAACCTCTTCATCTCTACATATCCCCTACAACCACGTCCTCAATTATCTGCTTCATATATTCTAATCCCTTTCTTCCTCTACAGTTCTTACCTTCTACTGTTCCCTCCACCAGCAAATTAACTATTCCAGCATGTCTCAAAATATGACCTACAAGCCTGTCTCTTCCTTCTGTAAGCTTCTTCCACAAACTTCTTTCCTCACCCATCATTTCCAAAGCTCATTCATTTCTTACTTTGTCTGTCCACTTAATTTTCAGCAGTCTTCTGTAGCACCACATTTCAAATGCTTCAATTTTCCTTCTTTCCGGTATTCCTAAAGTCCATGTTTCGCTACCATAAAGTGCTGTGCTCCACACATAGAGTATTAAAAAGTTTTTTCCTAATTCCCAGATCAATATTTGAAACTAAAAGATTTCTCTTTTTCATGAAGGCTGTTTTTGCTAGTGCTATTCTGCTTTTAACATCATTTTTGTTTCGGCCATCGGTTGTAATTTTTCTTCCTAAGTAACAGAATTCACTTACTTCTCCAATTGCATTCGATCCTATTTTTATATTTAATCTACTAGTATGGGGTATCATTTCTGCTACATTTCACCGAGCGTGGTGGTGAACCGGCTAGCGTTCTGGCCTCGCATTCGGGAGGACGGCAGTTCGAATCCCCGTCCGGGCATCCAGATTTGGGTTTTCCATGGTTTCCCGAAATCACTGCAGGTGAATGTCGGGATGTTTCCTTCAAAAGGTCATGGCCGAATTTCCTCCAGTTCAAAGTCTCCAGTCCCATCCCGCCTCTAATGACCTCGACAGTTCTGTGTTTTCAAACAAACAGAAAAACGTAACACTGAAAATAGTTCGTCGAGTTTCATCAGTGCCACTACCTTGACATTAGAAATCTATATTTTACACTTACAACTGTTCACTGCAATCCATGAGCTACTTAGTTTGACAAGATCTCAGAAATCATCCTATCACTTCACATTTCATCTAGTACTCGAGAACAACACATTTATAAATAATAATGATTATTCACGTACCACGCTAAACTGAAACCTGATGTGCGATAACTTTTTGGAAAGAACTGTGTAAGCCGGATTCTCCACAGAAAGTGATAGTATTAAAAATAACGCTTTAGTATTCCTTGATAAAAGTCTGAAGTATGTTAGTAAATAGTTTAGATTTTAATGAAAGCAATTGGCTATAGAAAAATCCAAATAATTAAATTTAATACACGAGGTTTGATTTGAAGGCTGTGAGACAATATTAGAGGTTCCTAAATTTATGAGAAAAAATTAATATCAAAGTGAACGAACTTTACTCTGAAATAACAATATTACACGAAATCTAGGTAAAAGTAAAGAGCAGTATTTCATTAGTAAAAATGAGCTTTTGATCGACATTAATTTAACAACTGAAAGCGATAAAGCATATTAAAATTTACTGTAGACAGAAAATTGTTAAAGATGCAAGAAGTGCAAAAAATAAATAAATAATATATAGCTTAAAAAATAAAATAGTAAAAAAAAAAACCATATCCTTTGTCCTTTTCTACTCTTTCGTAAAAAAAATTATATTTTTGAAGTGTACTATATTTTTATAGGTTATTCTACAAAAAAAAAAAATCTACCATTAACCAAAAAAAAAAAAAAAAAAAAAAAATGTTGGTAATCCTAGCGGCGAATGGTGATAGTTCGGGACCGGGAATGCTCAGTTTAGTTCGCGAACGGTAGCGAGATGTCCAAAATGGAGTTACGTGGTTTATGGACGCACCCTTAGCATAACAAATTTTCAGCTTCCCCATGACGGAAATTGCTTCGAGCAGCGCCGGCGTGGCTGCAGGGGGCGGGGCGCGTGACCTACAAAGATAATGACGGTAAGCGGCGCCGGCGTGGCTGCAGGGGGCGGGGCGCGTGACCTATTTAATACAGAACCGGCATGGGTGTTCTGGATATAGGAGGGGAAGCGACCTGCACACCTGCAGGGGCGGGGCGGGTGACCTACAAAGATAATGACAGGCCGGTGGCGCCTAATTATAGGGGAAGCGGCCGCAGGGGGCGGGGCGCGTGACCTAAAAGATAATGACGGTAAGCGGCGCCGGCTGCCAGGTAGATAATTACAGGGCGGTGGCGCCTAATTATAGGGGAAGCGGCCGCAGGGCGAGATAATTATAGGGGGCGAAACCGCCATTTACTTACTACTGTAATCAAATAAATTTTATTACATTCTGCGTACAACAGACATTTTTCGCGCTCCCAAGAAGACTGTTGTTCACTCAAACCAAAGACAAAGAAGCAAACAAAACTGAATATCACATATTTTATTCTTAGTTATTTTAGATAACACTTAATTATATAGATAGCAGTTTTGTATACAATTTAGATTTAAAATATTCTATTCATTGAACATCGGTTACTTTTGGTACGTTACCGTTAACCAATCAACTATTGTGAAGGTTGACTCGTCTACATAAAAGTTTAATGCATTTTGTAAAAATTAAAAAACACAAAAAATAGAGTTACTGAAAAAAACAATTGTGATTTCAAAACTCAGAAAACATGATAATGAAATGATAAATTTGAATTCAAATGAAAATTTCAGGATTATCATCAGTTATTGTGGAATTGTAATGATGAATTGTAAATACCACAGTAGCTCAAACCATCACCCCTTTGGTTTCTATTATGTAAAATCTACCACTCTTGTTCATTTAAGTTATGTTAAAACAACTCCGGCTTCTATAAACTTCAACCCCGACAAGACGAAATTAAACAAAACAAAAATATGGGAACATGTGTCTTCAAAGGGAGCATTAAAATCAAGAACACAGATATAGATCATTAAAACCAAGAACACATAAAAATCTCATTGAACTGAGATGTCATTACTTGGGATACAAAGAAGATATTCTGAGAGAATTTTGTCGACGGTTAGTAGAAAGCTGTAACACTGACCTACCGATTAGACACTTAAAATAAACAAATAAACAAAAAATTCTGACTGGACTTATAATGCAAGAAAGTATAAGATTTTGAATTGCCATGAGCTATTATATGCGTTATTTTAATGCTAGAAACCATTTATCACTATTCTACATTTGAAGAACGTTGAGAAGTCTGTATCCCAATGTTTATAAATCTACCCAAGCTTGCAATTCCAATTATATGGAGTCATTTTTATTTGTTATGTTATACTTCTAGCATCAAGGAAATTTAACTATTTCTGTATGCTAGTTCCGTCATGAAGCATAAATGTTCATTGGGGGTAACACAGGAAACCGGAGGTTTTAGATTGGTGTTGTGTTTACCAAATGATTTTTGGTTGGAACGCTTGTTCCCCTTAAATCGATAGTCTGTGTATAATTATAAACACCGTCGTTCTTAATTGTTCCAAACATCGTATGTCATTTTGATCAGCAAATAATGTCGTAAGAGGCAATGCATTCAGTGATTCCCAGCGACTCGGTTGTTAACAGCTTCAATTCGCTGAACTCGGTTTCTGAGTCTGAATTACATCTGGATATTATAAAAATTTGTTAACATAACAAGTTAAAAATCTAAAAAAAAAAAAAAGAGTTGTTTGTGTGCTCATCAACAAACTCAAACGATACTTTGTCGTCAGTCTGTAAAATAAAATATTTAGAAATAAATAAATACACAAAAGATTTTAAAATAACTTTATATCTTGCTTAGAAGAAAGTAAATGGGCAATGTTTTACACAACTATTATTTATGTTTTTACATTAATCAGTTGTTTTTGGAGTCGGTGGCAGCTGTCACAACGGGGGGGAATGAATTACTGCACTTTATTTGCTGTTTGAGGTGGCACGGGGATTAAAAACAAATATTCCGAATATTTTACACCATATAGTGAGACGATATTTTTTTTGTGGAAGCCAGTTTAGGAAAACAAATTAGCTGGTATTTTTGCCTTTGGCTTGGACTCGTTGGTGGTCCAGACATATCTCTGACGCTACCTTCCGAGTTTATAGGCTGCATTATGTGGTTTATCGCTTTACAGTTTATATAATACTAGCTCGTACGCGTGGATTAAGAATTTTTTTGCCAGAATTAAATATAGAAAGTTCTTGGTAACGAAGGATTGGTCCCAAACAATATCGAGTCGGAATAATATGACACTATATCATTGTACCGTCGAACCTGTCTCTTGAAGAGAATCAATTTCCAACATATTTCTGTCACCATTCCATAAGGTCTCAAAATTTCGTGACTACAACTGTTAATCATACTGGAAAAAATATCCTGTGCCCTTCATACACATTTCCTTATAAAATTCCATTACAACGATATAGCCATTTAGTCGTCATAACGTAACAAAAAGACAGAGACTTACTTCCGTATTTATATTAGTATTACTGTGGTTCTCACTCACACACTGACTGCGAACAACACCTGAGGGATCATTATAACGTAAAAAAGTGTACACCTAAAACATTACAAGACTACCTACGATTTGCCTCGCATCGCACCCCTAACTTTCTAATATCTACAGTTTAACATTCAATCCGAATAACCTACGGCTCAGGCCTGACTCTTACGATGAAAAACAATTTTTAAAAATATTAGCCTCCACGGAGATGTGAACCGTAGACCACGACGTTCGTAAGCAAGCGCTTTAACCACTGAGCTGCCAGTCCACTACACGGGAACACGGTACGGAGACGTCCATATCCAACGTGTCTGTCTATCGCCGTATTTCGAAGTTATGAGACAACATGTGTTATTTATACAGATAATTTTTCAACCAAATGTAGACAGTATTTTTCTCCTTGTTTCAATGGATAAGTGTGCAAAGTTTCATCGAGATCGGATGTAAACTGTGGATTTTTTTATGAAGAACAAACAAACAAACATTCATCTTTAAATATAAAGATTTCGAAGTTATGTGACACATGTGTTATTTATACAGATAATTTTTCAACGAAATGAAGACAGTATTTTTGTCCTTGTTTCAAAGGATAAGTGTGCAAAATTTCATCGAGATCGGATGAAAACTGTGGATTTGTATGAAGAACAAACAAACTAACAAACAAACAAACATACATTATCGTTATATATAAAGATTTAGTGGTTCTTAAGTCTGGATTATTAAACTACCAAATTCCGTGTACCAACTGTATGTTTCAGTTTAGCTGATACATGTTTCTTGCATTAACGCTATGTACGTACTAACAGGATTTTTTTTATATATATATATATACCTTACTGTCATATTTTGTTTTTCTTGGTTTGACTGCCACCGACTCCGAAAATAAATGATTAATGTATAAATTTAGATAATAGTAATGCAAACTATTGTCCATTGACATTTTTGATCTGAGTAAGGAATAAAGTTAATTAAAACTTTTGATGTGTTTTTTTTAAGGCGTTTTTATTTTTTAAATAATTTTTATTAAACTTAAAGCGGTATTATTGCATTGTATTTTAAATATGGGGCGGCAGTTCTCATTTTTCTAACTTACGATAAACATGCCACAACATAATGACATTGCTTTCTTGAATCACTTGCGGTTGGGTGAATAAACGACAGCTGCGCTGGAGTTATTATGTCAACGGCGACACGTACCTTTGTCAAGTGATTTTGCTGATGGTGCTGTTGTCCGTATTTTCCCCACCTTGAGACAAGTTACCATATAATAAAAAAAACGTGAAAATGCCAAGATGTACCGTGTGTGCCCAATAAATGCTATTAGCGAGTCTCCTGAGGAGGCAGCTTATGGTATGAAATCACCATACAATGTTATTTCAAGGAATGTTAATAATTGCGGAGGTTTCTCGCCAATCATTAAGTTGGGTGTCAAATCTCGAGTTTTCTGGGACGTAATATTTTTGCATCCGATTGGCTTGTGAATGGCGCAAAAGGGATTGTAAAAGAAATAAATGGCCTGTTATCCGAAAATATTAAATAGAAGGCGAATTACCTGAAGCTATACTCATAAAGCTTGATGATTCGACAATTAGTCTTCGAATGAAAGACAATGACGGTTGCGTAGTAATTTCATCTGCTTGTAAAACAGGAATGAGGCGACTTCTGAAGTCATTCTCTGAAGTCATCTAGAGAAGTTGGTCAATGAACCAACGCAGTGTCATAAAGATAACGAAAATATTTTAGATCCTGCGTTTACCAATAGGGCAGAATTATTCACTGTCATTTCAATGAACACAAGAATAAGAGATTACAAAGCTATAATTCCAATCGTCAGATAAAGGATTTAGCGAAACAGGTAAGGGGGGGTGGGGATTGTGTACAATATACGAGAAGGTTTCAAAGCAGTGTCTTAGAACTTACCTGATTAATAATTACCATACCTTCAAGTCAGCAAGAGGAGCCGTTGAACAGATGTGGCATCGATTTATACGCATACTCAGGGAAGGTATGGACATACATATACCGAAAAGGACAATAGAGAAGGGCAATAATCTACTGTGGTGTACAAGTGCAGTCAAAATATCACTCAAAAAGCAAAGAAGAATAGGGTATCTTAGTGAATTTGAAATTTAAGATGAGTTGAGAGGACGTGTTATAAATGAGATGCGTGAGGTCTTTGTTGATCCAAGAGCCTTACCGAAAACCAAAAGAAATTTTGGTCGTTTGTTCATACTTAGTCAGTTGTTGTAACAACAATACGCCAGATCTAATTCACGACGGATTTGAGGTTAACGAGAGCCATTATAAAGCTAACGCACTTAACACAGATTTCTAAAGTTCATTCACTGATTTTCCTCCCATTTTCCCACGTCGTTTGAAGTTCGAGATGGATTCGTTACGAATAGATACTATAAACCAATTAGAGCTCCTGATGTGTGGGAACGCACCGGGTGCAGACGGAATCCCAATAAGAGTATTTTCAGAGTAAGGGGCAAAAATCGGACCATTTCTCTCTGATATATACTGTAAACCGTCAGAAGAGCAAAAAGTAACCTACCTTCCGACTGGAAAATCACGCACGTAGCTCCAATTTCAAGAAAGGAGATCGAAGTAATCCTAAGATCTACCGACCGTTATCTCTAACATCTGTTTGTAGTAGAGCCATGGAGCATATTGTATGCTGAAACATTATGAATTTTCTCGGCGAAAACAATTCACTTATACCGAGCCAACAAGGATTTCTGAAGAAAAGATCATTTGTAACACTGATGGCCCTATTTACACATGACGTAATGAAAGTTATGTATCTAGCTTCACAAGTTTATGTTTTTGGATTTTCAGAACGCCTTCGACTCTATGCCACACAGCCGTCTTTTAGTAAACATTCTACCATACGGTATATGGGATCAGCTTTGTGAATGGATAAATATTTTTCTAAATCGCCGTCACAGTATGTCGTCGTTGAGGGAGAAGATTCTTCTAATGTAGATGTTACATCGGGAGTCCCTCAAGGAATTGTAATAAGGCCACTTCTTTTCTTAATTTTTATAAACGATCTCGGAGACAACGTGAAGAGCAGTTTGAGATTGTTCGCGTATTATGCGGTTATCTGTAGGGAAGAGAGCAAGTTGGCCGACTGGTTAGAAATTCAACGCTATATGGATGGATTTCGGCATGGTGCGACGAATGGCAAGTTACACTAAATTATAAAAAGTGCAATGAAATGTGAATAACTAACAATAACAATCCGTTTGTTTAGAAATACGAAGTAAACTGTTTAGTTATATCTATGGTCGATTCCGTTAAGTATTTGGGCGTAACAGTACAAAGGACCATGAAATAGGACTGGCACATTAATTCTATGGTAGGTAGAGCTAATTTTAATGCACAAACAAAGGAGTTTTGCGTACAAAATTCTCGTGTGTCCACATTTGGACTACTGTTATGCCGTTTGGGGACTGATTAACAGTATAGGAATGTATAGAGAAAAGGCGCTCGATTCGCAACTGCTTGTCACAGTCCTTCTAAAAACGTCACAGAATTGATTAGTAGATTGGGAAGGTTTACTTTGGAAAGCAGACGACGTAGGTTTCATTTGGACTTACTGGTAAACATGCGTACATGAGATGAAATACTTCGTCCACCAACCTATTTGGGCCACAATGACAGGAGTGATAAGATTAGAGACATAAAATGTCACACTAATGCTTATATGAAGTTTTCCTTCTTCGTGCAATTCGGGAATGGAATGAACAGAGTACAGATTACTTTTGATGCCAAGTACCCTTTGCCACCCATAATTTTGTGAATTTCAAGGTATATTTGTAGATGTAGGTGTAAAACATTCCAAGCGCAAAGGGGATATGAATATGTGTAGCCCAGAATGATACCGCTCATTTTAAGCCGGGCTGCAACTGTATATAAATTATAGGCCACAACACTCAATATGGCAGTGATTTATTTATCCAAAAAATGTTTTACAAAAAGACTTATTTATGTGGGACACAGTCATGTAAAAGTTTGTAAGGTTTTATCTGATTTGGCTGAAAATAAATTATTAAATAGTCCACACGATGATAAAGCTCTCAAAGAAATGACGAGGTTGCGTTATCTATCCAGCAACTAGTTTTATATATATAACTCGTAGGTAGACATTCCACAACCGCTTGATGTTGATAGACGGGCGCGTAACACTACGGCGATGGCGTGAAGGGGTAGTTTGATTTTATTTTCAAGAGCGTTTGGTGGCTCAGTGGTTAAGGCGTGCGACTGGGGATCGAAAAGTCACCAGTTCTAATCCCTGTCTCGGCAGTGTTTTTTAAAGGTCCTTAACTCGACCTTCACCTCTGGCATAGCTTTCTGTGTAATGTGAAGTAAGTCATAACTATCCCGTGATTCTGATTTCACATTAAACTGTAGGTCCTGTGTACCCGGAACCGGGTTAGGTTAAGACGGCTGCGACAGGGGCGGAATGCGCAGCCAGTAGAAACCCTGTCCCCGTGCCATCACGGTCCCACTGAATTATTATTATTATTTGATATGAACAAAATACGATCAAATTGACACCTAATTCCCAGTGAGCTAAATATCAGTATAAAACCAGTATAATACGCATACCAAAATTCAAAAAAAAAAAAATCAAAAAAAATCATAGGATCTCAATGAAATTTTTATGGGGTTATTTTGAAGGTATACCTTTTCCAATAAAAAAAATCATTAAAATCAGTTCACAATTGGTGAAGACATGGCTGAACATATATCAAAATTTAATCGAATTGAGAATCTCCACTTTTTGAAGTCGGTTAGATACATCTTTCAGATTTGAATATGTCATTTGTGCATTTAACTGATACTTTTTAGGTGAAATTAAATATAACTCGTATATTATAATGTTTTGACATCGTAACCGTTAGCGTTTTCGGCATAAACGTGTATTTAAAGCGATACAAATGTTATTTCCCAAAACTTTTCTAGTGTTATTCATGAAAGTCCTTTTCCACATAATTATGAATAATATTGTCTACAACTGCGGACGATTATTTCATTCTAAGTAAATATTTCGCAGCCTACGTGACATCAAACTTCTATTAACGCACTTTAATTTCATTCAGTGCTATCTGATGTGATGTTAATCGGAAGAACTTACAATAAATGACATCTTCGAATGGAAAATGGAATACAGTGAAAAATTTGATACTATGTCCGCCATAGAATATGATCACCCTCATGCCTAACCATGGTTGAACCTCATGTGCTTGCGCCTACTCTGCAGTATAGGGAAGTATCACATTATAGTGTATCATTACGAAATCATCAGTTGAGGACAGTAATTGGTTCCTTCATTGCCAATGACACTACTCCAGATATATTTACTCCTCTTTAACCAGTTTTTGTGGTATTTCTTCTTGGTATATAGTATGAACGGACAGTATTAAAAAATATTGTGTTATCAGGATGCCGAGAGCCTTTGATAAATTATGTTTATCATCATTTTAATTATAAATTGTAATGATAAAATGTAATTTTAATCATTTTAATTACTGCAATTTAAGTTATTTATGTCGTAACTACTGGATCTTCAGAGCAGGCCATAAATATTTCCATGTAGTTTTTCATTTCTACGTGCAACAAACTGACAATACATGCTTTTAATAATTTTATCTATATTTCAATTTATTTAAGTTCACTTTTAAATGGTTTTTTTGAAATTTTTAGGTTGTTGTAAACATTTTGACAATTTGAAGAAGTTAAGTTTTCTTTTCGGTAATTGCTATCTCCTAGATTTTGCGATAAAAGTTGGTTAGTTATTGGATATACTAACAGTTGTATTTTACAGGACGTTCGATCGTAAGCAACTTCTATACTTCTCAGTGGGGCAGTGTATTTAGTAAAATACTTTGAAGTCTACTGATTCTACGTGATATTAAAAATTCTTGCTGCAGCTAAGTAATGTATTGTTCGTCAAGTTTCATTTTTGAATTTGCGATACCTTGAAAAATTCTGAAGACGATTGTTGTTTGTACGCCTGTCTTATAAAAGGAGAAGTTAAAAGGAAACTCAAACTCCACTCCAAATGCAAACCAAAGCAATTAAAACTATTTTACGTTGCTGCTCTCCTTTAAGAACCACGTATCTTGTTCAGTGAGGTGCGAGGATTAGCTAACTTTTGGATACGAGTGGCTGAATCCATCCTATACGATTCTGTAGTTTCTTCTTTGATTTGGTGTATGCCAGATGCAAGCGAGAGGCCAATACTTCCAAACACAATAATTTTGGTTTTCTTTGTAATTCATTCATGATTGTTTTCAAACCAATATCCCAGAAAGTAGTGCCTCTAGAGAATAACATTTAGTCGGTATTTTATGTATGAACCTATAAATTCACCAAAATTTTGTGTATCTACTACTCCAATAATTTCTGAACATACAGTGTATATTTTGTAGATGGTTAATATCTCCAAAAATTTCAGTCTTCGCTACGATCAGAGCTTGTACTAAACATCGTAGTATATCTAAAAAAGAATACCTATCTAAAATTTCTCAACGGTGTTTTTCACAATTTCCATCAATAGTCTTATTGCATTCTTTATTGACTTCCTTGCTGTGAAACCAGAATGATCTGGATTCATGGTTTATTTTTTTCTGTGTTGAAATTGTTCTTCAATAATTTTAAAACGATCCAAGTTGGAACAAAAAATTCAGAATTTTGTTTTTATTCCTACGGGAACATAGCCAGTTTGTTATTAGCTGTCGAAATTACGTTTTCTATATAAGAGGGAGCAACCAAGAGTACCATTCAGATAAGAGAGACGCTTTCATTTAATATCGTAGAACTTTCCAGTTAACAGATCTCATGTTTGTCTTGAAACAATCAGTTTCTAAACTGTTAATGATCAAGGAAAAATGTATAATATATGGCGTGTTTATGAAATTTAAAGTTTAAGTTTTCTTTCCGAACTCTTGCTACGCGCTTTCTACTGATGTGAATGTTTCTGGCAACATAAATAACCATTTTTAAGGCGTGCAATTACGTTGAAATTTCTGCATAAAACATTGTTGTTGATTAGTAAAACCACACGCCTATCTGAGTTTTGAATGACATATTCAATTCATGTAAATAAAAATTTTAACCAGCAAATTCAATGAAAGTAAAAATAAAAAAATAAAAATGTTTATCTTCCCCATATAAAAAGAAATGATTGTTTCCATAAGAGACTGATTAATTACATAAAACCGGTAAGTATTATAGAAGAATGTTATGAATTCCTAAGTAGGTTAAAATTTAGTGACATTAAGAACCTGTAAATAGTTGACGATTCACGAAAATTAGTTCAATCAGCTCCACAAAGTAAAAAAAAAACAAAAAACAAACAAACAAACAAACAAACAAAAAAATACTTCACGACTACGTTCCTTACTACATTTGCTGTGTAGCAAATATTCATCATTTTAAATGTCTATTGTTTCTATGATGCATACATAACTGAAAAAAATATTTCATTTTTCAACTTTTTAACTCCGCTACTGAAAAAAAATATTTAGCACACCTTGATTCATAAATAGAAGCAGTAAATTCTTAATTGTATTTCCTACATTTTATAAGATCTCAAAACCATGACAGCAAACACATAAGAGTTCGCGGAGAAAATGAAAATAAAAAAAATCTTTTCTGCTCTCATTGAAACCTAAAAAGTGCCCAAAATTTCTACTGGATAAGGTGTACATTTATCATGATTTCTGCCTGGTTCGAACGCAGTACTTTCCGAACTCTACTACAGTAACATCAAAATAGCTTGTGCTGTAAATTTAGCTTCTGAATTAAGTCAGGATTAGAATACAACCTCTAAATTAAAATCTAAACAAATTTTCACCATTTATTTTAGAGATGCAGTAGTTGTTACTATCATCAGGCAGCTACCAGCTATAAGCCCATGAAGAGAAATGTCACCGTCGTCGGAAGAAAGATCGCCTCCCATCGGCAGCTTCCTTCAGGGAGAGCGAGGCGCCGGGGCTCACATCTGTTTTCCTGCCTCGGCGAAATGAAGGCGTCCACCGATTGACATATCAACGCCCGTCGGTCTTTTATCGGCGCTGAAACTCCCTCGTGAGGTGCTGCTTTCTATTCATAGCCTTCTGCTCGCTGACTATTGCGCTAAGGAAAACTTTCTGCAGTGGCTAGAAGCATGGGCGATAAGAAGGATATACCCATAAATTTATAGTTTTTGCCGTCCACAAGGAAATGGCGCCGACTTCGAGAATGCATCGGGTTTTATTACTCACTCAATATATGAAGCTCCCGTAAAAAGAAAATTGCGTAATATGAAGGGAAAATATAACATTATGTTTCTAAAAACATAGAAAAAACATAAGCTACCTAAAGTTCACTACCGTTACAACCTTATTTATCAGATTTTGATGGAGACTGCAACATAAATGATTTTTTTTTAAATTTCAAGCAAAATTCGTATGTGTTTAATTTTTGTCGCTTTTATACAAGATTAAAAAGTTGGTTTTACGTGATTCCAGTATATATTCCCACTGTTTCGTTCCAGGGACATTAAATATTACTGCATTTTCAGAAATACTACTTATTTTGATTATACAATCAGTCTTCAATATCATCATCATGTTATGTACAGATTTTTTCCACTTTCGCTGGTGAGCCTTGGCACTTCCTCTTTCCAGCAGCTTTTTCTTATTTTTAAAGCTCATTTATCAGTCATACTACCGACTTGATATGCCCGTCGTAGTCTTATGGGGAAGCGGATACGTTTCCATCTATCAGAGAAAAGTGTAAATATGTTCCGTGTGTGGTAAGAGTGTTTTTTGTATATGTTCCGTGTGTGTAATGTGTCGTTTATGAAGCGGAGATTGTGGACCGTCCCAGCATTCGCCTTGTTGACACGCTGGACTGGAACCTGGCCACGTTGTGCTGTACCTCCTACATCTACACCTACATCTACATCTACATCTATACCGAGTTGGGCGGTGTAACGGTTAGCGTTCTCGCCTCGCATTCGGGAGGACGGCGGTTCGAATCCCCGTCCGGGCATCCAGATTTGGGTTTTCCATGGTTTCCCCAAATCACTCCAGGCAAATGCCGGGATGCATCCTTCAAAAGGCCATGGCCGAATTCCTTCCCATTCCTTGCCCCCATCCTTGCCCCCCATCCTTTCCCGTCTCTAAAGACCTCGATGTTAAAAAGAGACGTAAAGCAGTTACAAAAAAAAAATCTACATCTATACTCTGCAAATCACAAATACTGTGGGTGGCAGAGGGTCGTTGGCGCCTTAATGCGCGCATCTACACTGACGGTGTTGTACCATCAGTGGTATTTTTAAACTACTTCTAATCCAAGCATCATATGAAGAATATTCAAATCGCTTCTCATTCTTTGCTGATTAAACTCCAGATACCGAAACCATTCTCAAGAAAAAAAAAATGTAAATTCTTCAATCGCATTACTGTAAACATCTAGTATTAAGGCCTATTTTCTAGTACATTGCATGTAGAAAAGAATGGTATACGTTTATTTACTTGACTCTAATGATGAATAAATTTCATACACAGATCAAATTTATATTTAAAAAATAAAAGTGTAATTTAAACTATTTGTTGTTACACATTCATTTCATGTGTATATGAAATATTACACAAAGGTATGAGTTGGAAACAATTTACATCAAAAGCACGGGTAATCAATTACCTTAATGTCACAATCTCATTGGGTGAAAATAATAAACATTGACATCCGAATAGGAAATTCAAAGTTATTTTGCTAATCTAGGTACTGTCTTTAAACCAAACTTACAAGTAGTTCTCTCACGCGCATTAGGAAATCATTATTTCTTTTCATTCCATTGTTACCGACGTTATCAATTATGTGAGGAACACGTGTCTTTCGTTCATTATGCTTTAGCAAAATTGCCAAACAAATGTTTCAGAAAGAAACAATAAAAATTCCGCTTACACATGAAATACTAAATTTAATCAGTGTGACAAGTATATACTTCATAGCCTATTACTATTTAGTAACACTCGAATCATTGCCTCCAAACAAAACTTTCAATAATGGACCCATATGGTCAAAAATAGTTAAAACTGTTTGAGGAATAGATGATTTAACGTTTAGCTTCTTTGATTTGAATGCGCATGCTATTAATTATATTCTGAAAACGTAATGCTTCGTTGAAAATTACAGAATTCTTTCTACGGTAGTGATCAAACTTAGCTTCAAATAAAATTCCATACAATCTATACTCTACTACATAACTACTATTGTTACGCCCCTGTTGCCAAAATTTATAAATTATTTCGTTTTTTTATTTATCTGATACCTTCAATTACAATCAACACTTTTATAGATATCGATTAGATCTTTAAGTATAAATTCCGTCGAATTTATAGTAAATGTAATGTTTTTTAAGTTTTACACTAATAACGATAACAGATAGTATCACCTTTTTGGCACTAACTTTTCCGTTTTATGAGCAGACCTATCTGTTATATATTTTTGTGTTTTGCGCATTAAAAGTTTTGATATAGCAGGAAGCAGATTAAGTTTTTTATTGGCTAAATTGTTGATCTTCTCCAACTGAAATGGTTAACGTATGCGTAAATTGATATTGCCGAAGTTACCACCGTGATCGTCATGTTCTGCTTGACAAGTCATGCCACTTGCTATGTTTGTCATTAATTGAAATTTCACAGTAAATGACTAACAATCCAAACCATAAGTACGTACGTAATAATTGAGATGGAAAAAGTTATTCCATTTATTCTTTCCTTCATTTTTCCTAAGAAAATACGCGTGTTGTATTAATTTTCACCTTTAATTATCTCGATTCTCTTATTGTTGGGATATGTTCGACAAGACATAAACATTTGATAATTTTAATAATTTTTAGCAATGTTTCAACATTGCTTATAGAAAAATTATGTCTTTATGTTTACTGCATGTTTATTTAATTTAAATAACAGGCGGCTTTTACTTCGTGTGGAGTGAAAGTTTTTTTCCTGTGGATCTGGTCTGAGCTGCAGAGATCCCTTTTTCTATCACCCCAGCAGTTAACCATTGGCTAGGTGTCATCTGCGGTTTATGATAAGTGCAAAGAGCGAGGGGTGCAGTCCAGTGGTAGCCACGCCTAGGGGCGTCGGGTGAGCAATGGTTCGGACATGATGAATGATCATCTGCCACGTCCAAGGCGCGCACTGATAAAGCTCGGCTCGCCTCATACGGCGGGTGTCCAGCGTCATCGAGGGAGCCCAGTCCCCCTCCTACAGGCAGTACACCGTTCCGCTGGTTAATACATGTCTTACGGTCTCCCTTGACAGGACCCGTCTATGAACAAATAAGGTTAAGTTCTTTTCGCATATTTAGAGGGTTTTACTAACTTGTAGTGTTCCTGATAATTCTTTCATGCAAGAAATATAGGACTTAAAATCGTAACGAATGGCCAAAGATCCAATAAAAATAGATTAAACACATATGTATGTAATGTGTACGAACTGAAGTTATTTCTGTTGATGATGACTCTTTGAAAAGTAGGAAACTGTTACATGTTAGTTGTCCTTTCAGTTAGAACTAGTTAAAACTGGGGATAAAAGTATTACCCTTTTACCTCATGTATAGTTTTTGTTTAATATTGATACGGGTGAAACATACCCATCTGTGTGGCTCAGTGCGCTGAAGCACCGCACACTGCATCGGGGATGAACAGCGGACTGAGCACGAACCCAGGATCTCACGGACCGGCAGTGATGCCACGAAGGTCATCATAAACTACACATTTCACAAAAAAAAATCTTATCACACACTGAATAAAGTTACATGTTGCACAGACAGTTGGAAACACTTCCTACATTAGTGCTTAATACGACATGCCAGTAGGTGTAAAATATTTGACGTCAGCAAGGGCAAGTCGCCGTAAAACCATAGCTCCAAATTTGACCACACCAACGATTTGTAAAATTCTTCGAAGACAGCCGATCACAAAATATTGAGAAAATGTGGTGAAGACACAGTTGAAACATGATACAAGCATCTCAGCATAAACGCAACACTTCATTGAAAACTCCTTTCCGAAAACATAAATCGCACGGACAAAACCCATAGATGGAAGTTTAACAAACGAAGAGGAACCTGTGCCGGGCTGGTGTAGAAAAATACATAAGTTCTCGTGTCGAAACCTCAATTTCGTAAAATATTTTTTGTTTGGAACTAGCACATTCAACTTGTAGTCAAACTTACCTCCAAATTCCAAGGTAGACCTATATCAAGTTATTAAAACTATGCGTAGCTAAGTGTCTGCTTATAAAAGTTACCTGAACCTTTTTTTTTTTTTTGAGACATCTGTCTACCTTTTTGGGTGAACGGGATTAATGGAGAAACCACTTCTCGAATTTTTTAGGTAGCTTTGAATAACGTACAGCCAATGATCTGAGGTGCAAAGACATGAAGTTGGAATGCTGAGAAATTTAAGAATA
Source organism: Vandiemenella viatica (assembly GCA_031002005.1). Lineage (NCBI taxonomy): Eukaryota > Metazoa > Arthropoda > Insecta > Orthoptera > Morabidae > Vandiemenella > Vandiemenella viatica. Next base: position 236,197,861 of record JARYHS010013630.1, read on the forward strand.
ATGTTTCCAAAAATTAGTATCAATTATACAGACGCCGCGATTCAAACAAAAACTGCTGGTAAGATTTAGTTACATCTGACAGTCGAATTTTTATCTTGATTTCAACCTTGGAGCGGTGTCATATTAGCTCTTTTCCATGTTTCATCCATGAATAATCGTTTTAAGGGAAACACTTGTACTATGATACTCCATGTGAAAATTGTTGTAGGTAACTGCCAGTTTGTTATTAATTGACGAATAACTACTATCTGGACTTCTGGACCAACCGACAAATAAATGTCCTCCTGAATGCATTCTACGTTTCTGCGTAATCATCAGCCTCGGTGGTTTCAGACTAAGATGTCTCTCAACGCCCTAAAATTATGTATTAGTATAACTACAAATTCTTTATTAGGAAATGTAATGGAAAAAAATTGCTTACATATTCCTATGTAACAACATTTCCGGACTTTTTCAAGCTTTTTTCCTACGTGTTACTTTTTCTGTTTGTGTTGTTAGTTGCATATATGTTAAGTCTCAGCTATACTGGAGATTATTCTTCTGCAAATTGATACGAAGATATTGTTGTTCTCCTGTGTATTCTGTTAACAAAAAATCTATCTCTTTAACTCTTGTTTTTACGAAAATATCAGATACATGGGTTGTGAATAAATAGTTTTTCATTTCATTATAGATAAGTTATCACAATACAACTCAAACTATCTATTGGTTGTAAGATTACTATTTTCACATTTGGTACAAAAAAAATTGTTTTTACTTACGTGGTTTTGAATCTTACCGATTTTTCGCTGAAATGAAATACTCAATTACTTTAATTCAAATTCCCATTTACATTTTAATTATTTAATTATCAAATTACCTCTTCTATATCTATTTAACATTTATTATTGTTTCCATTTCAACAGAACTACCTTAAAACAGATTTATTCTGCGACTGTTGCTTTACTGCTAACTATTTACAACCAGTGAGTCTGCTTGCGATATTGCAACTCACAGTAGCAATCTATGGTCCTACGATATAATATTACAACTATTTGTTTACAAACAAATCAATGATGTGTATAAGGTGTTTCCTTATAAGGTCTAATCAATGGTGAAAACGACCAACTCAATTTGTAAAACCAACAATAATAAACAATGAATTGGGAAAAAGACCTGATTATCATTTATTTATAACTAACTACAGGAAACACAATTCTTAAATTTCCACCTAAATTAGAAACAATCTCTGTCAGAACCACTTAGAACAACCAATCGGAACGGCTTGTTTGATAAACATCATTCCTTACAAAAATGTTGTTTCAGTAAAGAAGAAAGAAGTCTCAAACTTCCAGGATGCCTGAAAATATATGAATAAATTCCTATTCTGGGCTAATATGAGTTAAATAGTGCAGTTCGTTACTTAAAAGTGTTACTTCAAAAATTTCCGGAAGATTTTATCAAAGTAGTCGATGGTGGTCAAATTACTCACTGTTCGTTCTTACACATGGATATCATAATAGTAAAAAGTTAAGGCTTCATATCCAATTCTGAGTCTCTAAGACTTGTAGACAGGATAGCGTTAAATTTAGTAGTTTCACTAAAATATGTGTAAATTCTCTGATTGATATAGAAGATTTATCTCAAAAGCACAAATCTTTGTAAATATTTAATTGCTGTATTTTCTGAAAACAGTGTCTCCCTTTTTATCAATGATCCTTTAAAACTTAATCAATTTATTTAAATCACATTTATTTAAGCAAGCTACTTAAAACAAATGTTATTGATTAATTAAGAACCTGATAAGAAGTATGCATATGTTGAGATTTCCTCTCCCCTTCCGGTCATCCAGATTTCGGTTTTCGATGGTTTCCCGAAATCAATCCAGACGAATGTCGGGATGGTTCTTTCAAAAGCCTATGGCCGAATTCCTTCCAGTTTCTTGCCCCCAGTCCTTTCCCGCCTCTAATGACATCGACGAAACGTAAGGCCCTAATCAAACAAAGAGTGATCTGAGTGGTAGGTGAGGGCAAAGTCACGTTCGTGCTCTGACAAGATGACTGAACGAAGGTGGTTTTGCAGACTGTTTTCACTCTTACCGCTAGCTCCAGAATTATTCTTCCTTACCGTCAGACTTTACCTTGCAACAACGCTGTATGATAGTGAAGGCCGAATGTCACATTTCTTTTATTTCTAATGAGAGATAGTGCATGTCTTTCCAGGAGGGAAAAACGCCTGTTAAGTTAGCACAATGGGCCACACCTTATACGCGTGGCACTACGCACAGTGCGTGCGTGTGACCCTCTCACCACAGGGTCGGCAATTACGCGCCAAATGCACTCGCGAAACGGATATAGGCAAGTCATTAACGCACCTAACTTCATTAAAACACCGCCGACATAATTACGTGCGTTCGTTGGCTGGCAACTGGCAGGCCGCTCCCAACCCGTGCAATCTAATTCCACGCACGCTCCCATTATAAATACATGGGCTACGGCTCTGTTATAGAATACGGTAATAGGTTTTGTCATAATCACGTGAAAAATATTTATACACACACTACCGACCCTATTAAGAAGCTTTTATCCCGGGAGTTATATACAACCTTTTTTGAATTAAGAATGCGGTAATTAATGAATGTGCCGTGCTATGTAAACGGTTTATTGTCAACACTAAACTTTATTACGTAGCAAGATTACTTTCAGATTTAGAGCGGAGACTAATAGCCTTGGTTTAATACCATCAAAACAATATCGCCCATGTTTCTGTGTATAGAACATTTCGCTGTCAAGTTTTACAAGCAGCGCAGGAAATATTTAAGGACAGTTGTAATTATGAGTTACAGGTGGATTAGCCGTACACTCGTGATTCAGTTAAATTAAGTCCATAGTCTTAACTGCAAGACTGTTTAACTATTATTTATTAGGTGACTGCTGGAAATGGTTAAGTAATTAGTTTTTCTGTATTGCTTGCGTTGTTCAAAGAATCACAATGTTTAATTTTAGCTGTTAGATCAAAATGTAAGCTTATGGAAACTCGGTACTAAATATACTAGATGATCATGTTGATAAATAAATATATTAATACAAAGCTTATTCCACAACATTGAGATTCCATTGAATTTGCCTGAAGGAGGCAAAGTAATCCAGAGTGACAGCAATGGCACCTTCAACCTGAGAGCTAGCGTTTAGCGTAGAATGTAAAAAGGTGGATCTTAATCATAGCACCTCAAACACAGAAAACTAACATTGGCAGAGTTGAAAGCTGGAGTGGCCATGTCTGTAGAAACTACGATCTTTCAGTTTTCTAACCTTGCTCCATAACAATTTCAGCTACACTCTATCTTCAGAGCGAAGTTCTATGGTAAAAAACTGGCATATTTCACTTTTAATCAGTTTCCTGTTCTTTGCTTCGTTACACACAGCAATATAAAATTTTGTTAGTGTCTACTCTAATTAGAGGAGTAATATTTAGTTTCTTGTTTATTAGCTGTCCCATGCTGTACAATGATCAAGGCGTAAACCTAATTTTCAGGTAATATATTACTCAGAGGTTACTATATAAAACTGCTTTACCAATAGAATAAATCACACATTTCACTCTGAAGAAATTAAACTGGTATAGCAACGAATTAAAATGACACCCTTCACATAATAAAACAGTAGAATTCGCTATGGTAATGAATTACACATATGTATATATACAACTTTCGCACAACATCAATAACATTGCATATGAATATGTGCTGAATATGTCCAACGATTTGTCCGTGATAATGCGGATTACGCACGCCTATGATTCTATAAATAAAGATAACATTGCTCTATAACACTTAGATATAAAAGTATTTCTAACATTTAATGAAGATTCCATAATATTAGTAAAAATGTTTTATTTTACAGGACACAAAGGAAAGCAATGCAAGGTTTTCAAGTGAAAACAGAAGTATAACGTTACGTTTAGAAGAATGCTGTTCACAAGAAGAAATCAGGAGTGAAAGCCGATAAGCTGTTCGAGCACTTCCTCGTCCTGTTCACGAAACTTTGTAAGCTGAGTTCATGATGATAGTTACAGTTATCCCTCTAATAACACAATAAAGTACTTTAATGAATTCGAAATATAATGTATATTAATTAAATAAATAAACAGAACGGCTGACTTGGTTCTTGTCACAGAATAAGCTGTGTAGAAACTGCCTCTCGCCTTCTAACCTTTATAATCTTCGAGTTATTTAGTTTGATAATGATTTCTTCCGCGGTCACCAACGGTCAGAACTGTTTTGGAACACTTTAATAGAGACCAATAGATCTCAACACTGAAAGTGAGGAAAACGTCAGTTCAGTTATACTTTCACCACTCCCCCTATTTTTTTAAATAGGAAACTGAGATAGAAACCATTTGAATAATCCAGGCGTATAATTATACATTCGTTTTGTTCACTCGGGAATCCCAATACACACTACCACCCGGAATGTCACAGATTATTCCGTATATTCGCTCAGACGCGCACACCACTCAAGTAAAATGTAAAAGCTCGTGTGGTCGTAATGACCTAGAGACAAGATTTTTACTGGTTGCTTATTCCATCCCTTCCGTTTCTTACCTTAACCTAACCCGATAATCCTGCCGAGTGTAGGGGACCTACAGTTTATTGAAGAATCTGAACAACGGAATTTTTCTGGCGTACTTCACAATACACAGCAAGCTGTGGCAGAGATGAAAGTCACCATTTCAAAATCCCACCGGAGACCGGCATTCGAACCGGCGACCTTTCGATTCACAGTCAGATGACTTAACCGCCACTCTCGCACCAGACGGTTCTGTTTACTGTCCTCCCCGCTACTCCCTGCCCTCTCTCTAGTGGTCCCCTCGTTTCTTCCTTCACGTCCGGAAGTTCTCTCGGCCAGAGATGTTAACATAAAAACACTGAAACTCACAGGAGTGTTAAAATCCGGTGGTGAGCATCTTCCAAACATAAATACAATGTATGAGATAGCAAGAACGTATTTAATCTTTATTGATAAGAACCGGCTTCATTATAGAATAAAAGGATTTCTTTATTTTCCATTAAATGTTTGTAGTAAGGAGTGACCTGGTGGCCGTGTACTTTAGGCGTCTGACTGGAGATAAAAAAATCCCTGATTCAAATATCTGTCTTGGGGGGGATTTTCATAACTCTTTAACATGAAATTCATCTCCAACACAACTAGATGTGCAATGTGAAGTACGTCAGAAAACTTTCATGGTTCGGATTCCACGTTAAACTTAAGTCCCCTTCACCTTGCAGGAATACTGGTTTATATTACATATGGAGGAAAGGAACTGGCCATCCTGTCTCCAGTACCATGTAAAGATACAAAGTATATCGGTGTCGGAAGCGTCACGTGATGAGTTTAGCTAGTCGGGAGGAGGACTCGAAAGTGAGCGGGTGCGTTTGCCGGGAGGCGAGTCGTGTGTTAAGCGCGGTTCTGACAAAACGTGAAGTATGAATTAGTTAGTGCGGGATATTAAATAGTTCAGAACAGTGAAAGTAGACGGTCATACAGAAGAAAAGACAGTGTTTGTGAACTCGCGGAATTCATAACTGTCGGAGGTCGAACTCATTATCTGGTGGAAGTGTTAACAAACGCAAGAACCTGTACTCTGGAAATACGAAGCTCCGATATAAAAATTCACGGTCAAGTTGTAAAGTGGTGGTCACAGCAAACATTGAAGACGATTAAAAGTGTTTATTGTCTTGCAGCAGCTTTTGACTTCTTATTTGAAACCTAAAACATTTCAGAACATTTTCCACCAATCCGTTGGGTAGTGGAATTCTCATTTATATGTTACAACCAGTCTAAGTATACCTCCTTCAGTAGAGTCCTACCAACGTTCGGGATGAAAACCAACGATAGGTATCTGTAACAAGATAAAATAAATGGGATCAAATCGTGCTCCAAACCCGAGGCGAATGTGTATTTCTTACAAAACAAAAAATGTTTTACAGAACATTCAACGATGTCCAAACCACAGAGGCCATTCTGTTAAGACCTCAAAAATATTTTTAAAGAAGATGCAAAACTGTGAAAGTTGTTTAGCGTTGTCTTTCGAGCAGAAAAAACTGTATATTACTTGTGTTTTTGTGTGCGTGCACGTGACAGTGATCGGAACACAGTGGCTCGCCCTCTCGACAGTTTTAATATCGGTCGCCTGCGGCCTGTGCTCGGATCTCAAGTGGCCCCGTCTGGCCGCGCTCTCCAATAGGACAAAGCCATGCGCTACTGTCCTCTGCGTCCTTAACAAAGCAATTCCTCCAAGTAAAGTCCATGCAGTATGTGATATTAAATTCTTCGATCTATACTGAAACATAAAGCACGTTCATGTAGCAATGCATTCTCAATAGGCTATGCCTAGTGTAATTCATTCTTTAAACCAGTAGATGATGTTTCTGCTTATATTCTTGCTAGTGTATGTATTGATTTTTAACTGAAATTCATCAGTTCACTAATAAAACAGTAATTGATGTTTCTGCTTACGTAATTTTCGTGTGTTTTCATTTTGCATCAAATCAGTAGTAAACCAGTCGACGATGTTTCTGCTTACTTCCATGCTAGCGTATATGTAGATGTATACATAAAAATTAATTTTACAACAACAACAAAACTGCTACTGTGCTACAGAATTAATCTCACAACTAGTAAATATTTATGTATTTATTGAACGATCCGTAGATAAAACTTGTTTCAGTAGCTATTTATGTACTGTGGAATGTGCAAAGAATCACGTGAGATGTTTATTGAAATTTCATACGAAAACGTCTTAAATTATCTCAAAGCACAATTAAATCGGCGCGTATAAAAAGCAACGAACCACATTCTGTCATATAGGCTTCGTGGTAAATTTTCAGGATTAAAGCAAATGGATAAAGTAGCACTTTACCATTAAATGACTTTTTCACTTCTCCTTTTATTAAGGAGATAAGTAAATAATAAGATAGAAAACTATAGTTTGTTTCAATTTTTATATCAATTTAATGGTCAGAATCTTATGATTCATAATCTTCAATTGATTCCTGCTTCAGGCAATTATCATAATTCTCTCGTCATGTACACATAACTTTCCTGGTTTTAGAACAGTGTTTGTTTCAGAACTGTAACTTTTTTGAGAATTTTCCCTTTTTATGGAATATTTTCTTGGTTTATTATAATTCCGCATCGGCATTGGCCTTTTTTATTATTTATTTATCAATTTTACCAAAAATTATGTTTTTTGACATAATGGATTTTTGTTTATTTTATGGCTGGGTGTGCTAGCATAAAGACTCAGACTAAAAAATTATGACGAAAAATCAAATTGCTCTCTCAGGATAATATTTTAAATCGTGACTGATGACCGGTCTAACCATTACCAGCTACACTGATCTGTCAGATAAACAAGAAACGTTGAAGGGTATAATTAACACCATTTGAGAAAAATAAGGTCTCTTTATATCACGTTCTATGATTCACATTTAAAACTCTTCTACATATCTACACATATACTCTGAAATTCACAAAATTGTGGGTGACTGAGGATGCTCAGCAACAAAGCTAATCTTTTTTGTGTATTCCAATACCTAATGGTACGAGGAAAAAAAGAATTCATTAGAATGAGTGTGGCACCTTATTTCTCTAATCTTATCTTTCCTGTCATTCCGGCTCAAATAGATTGGTGGAAGAAGTATTTCACTACACTCGTAAGTGAAAGTGGGAGTACACATGTTTACCAATAAGTTTAAACGAAACGTGTGTCGTCTATCTACAAGTATATAATATTTGTTTCAATTCTTTCCCGTTGTGTTAGGTAATTGCTCGTGTGATTTTAATGACCCGGTGAAAGGGTTTAAATTTGCTGTGTACTCCGTCCCTATCGTTTCCGCTTAATCCGCAAGTAACTTGGTAATGGAATCGAGTGTATGGCACTTACTGTTTAACGTCGAATCCGAATCAACTAAGAGTTTTGGCATACTTGACATTACACAGCAGGCTGCGCCAAAGGTGAACATCTGGTTAAGGACCTTTAAAGATCCCAGCTGAGACGGGGAATCAAGCCGAGAATATTTCGATCTCCAGTCAGACACCTTAGCCACTGAGCCACCAGACTGCTTCCGATTGTGATAATTCAGTAGGTAAGTGAAATGTTGGTAACGATTGAATAGTCTTGTTGCACGGCCACATACGATCGCTCCAGCAGTATAGCTGCAACCGAGGCATTCGGACAAAGGAAGCAATGGTTCGGAAGACCCAGGCGACCTGTGATCGGATACGAGGTTCTAGCAAGGGGACGCTCGCGCAATCGCAAACTTCCGATTGGTTAGACACGAAAAACTCGACGCAATGCCTGCTTTATATTTCAATGGCGTAGTCGATTACTGCGTTCATGAGAAAGCAATATAAGGAGAGAGCGAATGTTTTGAAAATTAATTTAATTTTTATAAATCCTTCCAAAAATTTAAGAACCAACTTTAAACAAATATTTTAGAAGCTAAACTGGTACAAAATAATAATAATAATTATTTGGAGTGTCAGTTACAGTTTCTCTTAGTGAAGCTATTGTAGGTGTCACACCACTTATTTTGCACTGAATGCATACTATTACTGATAAACGTAGATGCTACGTAATGAATAAAATTTCCAAATAATGTTAAAAAATTACGCAGAAGGAAAGAAGAAAGTAGTCTAAAAACAGTTAAAAGTTAACCGATTATGACTTCACCAGAAGATGGCGGCAATGTATCTAGTCGCCGAAATATTGTGTAGCAACGCACTCTTGACTTGGCTAGTCACCCGAGAGCAGTTTATACATAACCGATTATTGTTGAAGATGGAATCCGATATACAGACCGAGTGTGATGGGTGAGCGGTAACCCTGTGGCCTCCCATTCGGGAGAATTTGGATTCAGATTTCCATCCGGCCATACAGATTTGGTTTTCCATGGTTTTCCCAAATCCCTCCAGCTAAATGATTGCTTCAAAAGGACATGGCCGTATTGTTTCCCTTGTCTTTCCCCTTGTCCTTTCCGACTCTAATAACCTCAATGCCGATGAGGCGTAAAAACAAGAAAAGCAAAACAAAAACGATGTGCAGAATCCCGGCAAAATGCTGAATACGATACAAGTTTTGGTATTTATGAAAACGATGACAAAAATGTCACAAGAAACAAGAATTTGAACTGAGAACATTTCAGCTGTCACCCTTTCTTCTTATCGCTGAACCGTCTGGTATTTAGTTGTTACGATTTTTTTTTAAGGAAGATAAACATTTGACAATATTTTGAAATAGATAGTAACATGATGCAAAATACATTATTCTATTGCCTCTTGTAAACAGTCTCGATAAACACCTGCTCCTGACTGCTGCAGAGCCATAGTGATAATGGCATCGGCTTTATTTTTAAACAGTGAATCATTAGGTCTACTTATCGGGTGTTATTAGGATGACTGATATACTCACTTATTATGGTAACTGGCTTTCCCTACGACGGGGTGTGGGTTGGTGACAGGTGTAGTTGATGAGTTGCGGGTAAGACCGCTTAACCCTACTCGTAATTAAACATTCAAATCCCCCTGTATTGTCCTTTGCTCCTGACACTTGTAACAGATGTGACGTAATAAATCGAGGGAGAATGCGTGTGTGTATTTGTGCATAGGGCAGGGATAGGTTTGCGGCAGTTTCATTCAACGTAATACTTCATATATCACATTTCTTGCGTATTATTAGTAGCAAAATACGTAATCCCAAAGCTAAAACATTTATATTTTACCATTATGTAAAGTTTTTAACAAGTTTAATGCGTATTTGTATGGTTGTACTTATCTAAAGCAACCAGATCGACTGCCTAGTGGAGCAAAGACGAAAAGTAAAGCTGCTACGTAACACAACATTTTGCGTAGTAAACAGCAGATTGCGCTTGTTTAGTTTTGTTCAGTTGGCATGAAACTCGCATTTAATCCTTCCTCCCCCCCCCCACCCCATCTCTCTCTCTCTCTTCGATGTTTTGTTTCGTTTAGAGCAGCTCTTCTATCCTATGCCAAACTTTTCATACCAACACATTCTCAATTATTTGGTTCACACATTCTAATCTCAGTTCTCTCCACAGCTCTTCTCTTCGATTGTTTCCCCCATTAAAAAATTAACCAATTAGACTTGTCTTAAAATGAGAGCCATCTATCTTTTTCTTCTTTTTTAAATGAGACATCCATTAAACTCCTTTCCTCTTCCATCATTTCCAAATCACGATTTCGTATGTTATCTGTCCACTTAAGTTACAACATCCTTCTACAGCACCACATTTCAGATGATTCAGTGAAATAGAGTCGAAAATTACGGGCCAATCAGTTTGACTTCAGTAGTAGGTAAATTAATGGAAAGATTGGTATGCAACCACATCAGAAATGTATGTGAGGAACGTAAGTGGTTTACAAGTAGGCAACATGGCTTCAGGCAAGGATATTCATGCGAATCTTAGTTGGTGGGATATATACAAGATATTTCAGATGAAATCGACAAGGGAGGCCAAATTGATTGTGTAGCACTAGATCTTTCAAAGGCATTTGACAGAGTAAGCCACAAAACGGTACTAAATAAAGTAAAAACTATTGGAGTGGATGAGAAAGTGATTTTCTGGGTAGAAGAATTGTTAAAAGGTAGAAAACAGAAAGTTATGGTAGGAAATGCGGTATCAAAGGAAGTTGAAGTAAAAATGGGAGTGCCGCAGGGTAGCCTATTGGGACCATTGCTATTCATTATTCGAATGAATAATTGTGTTGATTGTTTACTATCTGAAATTAGATTGTTTGCAGATGACATAATGCTGTATAAAAGGATCAAAACGATAGAGGAATGTAAACAGTTGCAGGGTGACCTGGACAGGATATCTAGTTGGGTTGGTAAACATGGGATGAAGATAAATGCAAAGAAGTGTCAGCTAATTAGATACACAAATAAAAAACAAGAGGTTAATTATGAATATAAGGTGGGGAAAGAATTGCTTCCTGAAGACTTGAAATGTAAATATCTTGGCATTACATATGATAACAAGCTTATCTGGGCAGAACATATTGGACAGGTGGTAGGAAAAGGTTTCAAAATCCTGCACTTGTTGGAGAGAGTGATGAGGGGATGCACGAGAGACGTAAAGGAATTGGGTTACAAAACTTTGGTCAGACCATTGCTCGAATATGGTAGGGTAGTATGGGTCGCGCTGCTGAGACAGTGATGCTTGTGTGGAACCTGTGGATATAAGAGGACCGAACAGCTACGACTACCTACTAGTGCACACAATGTGACCATAGCGCGTGATAACCACCGTCTTGTCCGTTTGGCCGTAACCGACAGAATAGCTTCGACCACAGTGTTGGATCGACGTTGGAGCACTGCAACCGGCGTGGACACTTCTGCGTCGACGGGTCGGCGCCGGAAACGCATGCCATTGCGTTGCTTCCATTGACCAGAAACCACTAACACCTCTAGGCATGCTAACACCGTAACTCGGTCTGAGTGACAAAGGGTGGTGCTTTCGGATGAGGCTTGCTTTAGCTTGTCCTGCAATAATGGCTGCGTACGAATTAGACACTATCGTGGTAAAAGCAATGGGGAAGATTGCGTTGTTCGACGGCATGGCGGACAATAGCCAAGTTCGATTGTTTGGGGCACCATTGGCTAAAATATGCCAGCTAGCCTCCTTTTTTTTTTTTTTTTTTTTGTAACTGCTTTACGTCTCTTTTTAACATCGAGGTCTTTAGAGACGGGAAAGGATGGGGGGCAAGGAATGGGAAGGAATTCGGCCATGGCCTTTTGAAGGAAGCATCCCGGCATTTGCCTGGAGTGATTTGGGGAAACCATGGAAAACTCAAATCTGGATTCCCGGACGGGGATTCGAACCTCCGTCCTCCCGAATGCGAGGCAAGAACGCTAACCGTTACACCGCCCCGCTCGGTGGCTAGCCTCCTGTGTATTAACGGAAATATGAATAGCTGTCGTTACATCAGGGCGTTTTAAAGCCCGAGACACTACCCCTCCAGCACGCAGCTCCATGTCCCACATTTCAGCAGAACTATGCCCGATCATATGTGGAGAGGAATGTGCATGCCTTCTACGAAGAATGACGGATATCACTGCTTCCCTGGACTGTACGTTCAATCGACATGTTGCCCGCTTGTACTTTAATATCCATAGCAAATCGCAGCCTTCTACTTGTTTCTCCCCAGTCATTTATATGGTATACAATTATTTCCTTAACTTCCTTTATTATTCCCTCCATACACAAGATTCTTTTTTTGTAGGTATACTCAATCCACTACCTTTTTTAAGACATACTCGTCTCTTTATGATATCCTTGTTTTTTCTGTAGACACCAGATTCTTCACCTATTACGATTATAAATTATTCTACGTTAAAAAGTTACCCCTTTTTTCTGAATCTAATATTATCGATATTTTTTTAAAGTGTGAAATTTTCATAAATACACGTGTTTTCTCTTGATTCTTTGTTCCAACTTTAATCTTCTCTTCAGAATTGATTTTCTTAAATACTGGTTTTTGCTAAACCGAAAGTGATCTTCACGTAATTCTTTCTCAATTTGTATCTGTATTTTTTGTTTACTTTCTAATTAGTAATTAGTGGTAAATGTATAGTATCAGACCTGTTGACACTGGTCCTTATGAATTTTTTTGGCCTGATAATTTTATTAATTTTTTAAATACCATACTAATATCAATTTGCATAATCTTTTAATCTCTTCTTGTCTTAGAAATTTGAGAAATTTTAGGTAATTTTATCAATTCGTACCGCTTTTAGCTAAAACCATTTTCATCTTGAAACGAGATCTACTACATTATCATTATCTTCTAGTTTCTGGAAATTGTGGATCAGATCAAATTGCATCAGCTAAGGTTCTTTTTTTTAATATTAGTTCAATTTGATAAGTGTCTTTTCTCCGATACAGCCAATTGTTTCTCTAATTAATTTATCTGATGATTTTTTTGGCTTTCTTGCATTTACAACCCAGCTGTCTTGAAGTTCCATATTCAACATTTATATATTTATTTTTGCTTTGTCCTCTGAAGAGAAAATTAAATTATTTCTTGTTTGTTATCTGAGATTATTTGTTTTACTTTCTTTCTTATATCTTTCTAGTTCATCAGACTTTCTTTCACAACTATCCATTCCGTATATATTTGTAGCCCATAACAATAATTTCTGAATCACTATTAAAGCATGAAAGAATTTATCTCATAGTCTACGTGACTGATCTGGATGTTTATGTGAGCACATTTTTCTTATTTTTATACTTTAAGATTATTTTTTTAACTAATGAAAAACGCTATCCGTTTTTTGGTTAAGCTAATCACTAACTACCAAAAATAACCAATACGATGTTATTACGGAAAAACATGGGTATAATACGTTATAGGAAGCAAAATTATTTAGAACAATGAACGGTTGTGGAACTGTAATATAATTTTCTGAAAATTACAAAAAAAAAGTGGAGTTTTATTTAAATCTACAAACTGGGAAAGGCAAACTAAGTTGAGAAAATGGTAATACAACACATGTTCAAAAGGAAATGGTGGAGTTAATGACGGACTAACTATCAATATAAATCGACAGGATGTCAGGGTTAGTAGCTATAATATATAATTCGTGATTTAGTAGAAGGCATCAAAATTCTTTGAGAATAGGTCAACAGTTTTCAGTTTGGTCCTCAGAAAATTGTATTTTGATGGGAAATCTGTCTTCATTATTACCCACGGAATTTGCTTGCGGTATTTACATTTGTTCTGCATCATTATTCATATAAATTTACTGAATTATATTTTTCGTAGAGTATTTACTGTGTTCTTTTTATTGACGGTTGTGTTGAAGTCTTTATTATGCTACTAGTTTCACGCCACAACGATAGTGATGCTTTTTTTTTCCTACCATGAATCCTGTAAGAGGGTACATACATTTAACACATACAAATATTTGATAAAGTTGAGATGTCATTTTCTCCAAATCTATTTAAATTTGAGGGTTCAAATTTCATAGCTCCATAGACCTGTTACAGCTAGATATAAAAATTGATTTTTAAAATAAAAATATTGTTTAACAATAGGATAATGTACCATCCAAATTGACAGTGAAAAATATGTCGTTGTGAAGGGTTTTAAAGACAGAAGGCATAGTATTCGAAATTTTTCAGAAATGTTATTTTAATATTGTAAACTAATATCAAGGCAACACGTTGAACCTACAAACATATTTAACTATATATTTTTATTAATAATTTTTTTGTCAAGAAATTAAAATTTTTGCTTTTTTTTGCTTAAATATAAAGGCATATTTTTCATTTGGGAAAAGCTGCATCAACAATAATGCTTCAGACTGTAGTACTTAGTATGTAGAACATGCCCTGCAAATTTGAAAAAGATCTATGTATTTGGAAAAAAGTTATCTTTAAAACCGTTTGATGAAATGCTGTTTTGAGATATTCAAGGTTAAAGATTTGGAAACATGTTATGGTACCTTCAGGTGTCCTGTTTCTTCCTAATATGCACCAGGAGCATAGGAATGACCTCCTGTAACATTCTTCTTGGTCTCCTGTTCTAACCTTAGTCACTTCCTAGTATTCCTTTGTTCCTTTGTTACTTGGGTTGCTCGTTTCTCAGCGGAACTGATGCGAGCATCGTCCTCTTGTTTGAGAATTTTCTTCATATATTTTCCTGCAGGGATTCCAAGCTTCTCAAGAGTTTTTAGTCTGCCAGCCATTCCATTGTTAAAAGTAATAACTGCATCATTTGTGCCAATTTCAGCTATTCTTTTTCCAAAAAATCCTGTCTTGGGACATATTTTCCAAATTTTGGAAGGAAATGACTCATTGGCATTCTCAGTAAAACCCCCAGACACATCTTTTCAAGAGCTTGGTGTCACACAACTCTCTAAACACAGGTTTAATAGCTTCCATTATGGGATTGCAATATTGTTCCTATGTTTGTAAAATGACAGTTCATTTCCTTAGCACGTTGGTATGTACACCATGAATTTATACCTTCTACAATAATACTGTCACCATGCAGAGCATTACTTAATCACACATAATTCCCACACTGTTAATGATATTGAAATAATTTTTTCACTAAAATGAAGCCAAAACTATAAACTATTTTTGTGAATATAAAAAAACATTTTTTTGAAACCTGATATGTGTACCTACCCCCTTGCCAACAAAAAATGATCATTACCGGATAGAATGACTGGTGGCGTGTGGTAATGTCACGTTTATAGCGGTACTACATATGAACAGCAGTGTCACCTATTCATTTCGGCGATGGCTTTGTTGTGAGGTATTAAGTTGCAGAATGGTCCTACAAGCCGTGCATGGGACCGCTGGCTCCCGGACAATGACTATAAACTTTCCACGGTGACGCGAGGCGCAATGCGGTAATCCTTGGCACTCATCATTGCGGCAAATCCCCATTTCCTGCTGCCAATGGAAACAAAGAGCCGTAATTGGGACGCACGCCTCTGCCCACTTGGACCGAGCACCGGACTTAAATCGATTTTTACAGTCCCAGTTTCCACCTACAGCAATTTCCGGGATCGGAGAGTGGCAATTGTTCGCTTTTTTTCCTAAATAACTGTACGATTTGCAGCGATAAAAATCACACACTGCACGGTTTGTGACATTCTGAACCACGTTGACAATTCGTGAACCAATGAATCCAAAATTCCGTTCTTATTTTAGTTGTTTAATATTTTTTCAGTAAAGAATATACTCGTTAGTGTTGTGTCACAAAATGTTGAGACTTATAACTGGTACAAAGATTTCATACTCCATTGCAACCACTAAATTCGTAAAACTTTTTTTTTTTAATGGCTTTCGGCGTCTTAGACCACACAGCCAGCCTGTTGAATTTTTCCAGATAATTAGACACACCACAGGACGGACATGACATTCACAGACACAACAGTTAAGCACCCATGCCCGCGGCCGGACTCGAACCGGCGACCTTCGGCACGCGGATTCGTAAAACTTGGTATACATTTCCTGCACACTGGACGACTAGAACCTTCCTCTCCGCAGGTATGCTATGCGTGGATTGCTAGCGGCAAAGAGACCAAAATTGTTATAAATGAAGGACAGTAGATTTATAAACATCATTGTCGATAAAAGACAAGTTTAACAGTAGGTAAGCTACTTACATTGATTTAGCAGTTACATTGAACCGAATCGGTGTATCGGATCAGCTTTGTGAATGGATAAAGGATTTTCTAACTGGTCGATCGCAGTATGTTGTCGCTGAAGGAGAAAGTTCTTCTAATCTAGATGTTACATCGGGTGTACCTCAAGGAAGTGTAATAGGACCACTTCTTTTCTTAATTTTTATAAACGATCTCGGAGACAAAGTGAAAAGCCTTTTTAGATTGTTTGCTGATGATGCGGTTATTTATAGGGAAGTAAGAAATTTGGCCGATTGCCTAGAAATTCAGCGCGATCTGGATGATATTTTGGCTTGGTGCGCTGAGTGGCAACTTACTCTAAATTGTAAAAAGTGCAAGACAATGAGCATAACTAACAAAAAGAATCCGATTGTTCAGAAATACGAGGTAAACAGTACAGTTAATGATATGGTCGATTCTATGAAATATTTGGGAGTAACAGTACAATGGAACATGAAATGGGACATACACATTAATTCTTTAGTAGGTAGAGCAAATTCTAAGCTGCGATTCATAGGTCGAATCTTGAAAAATTGTAATGAACAAACAAAGGAGATAGCGTACAAATCTCTTGTGCGTCCACATTTGGATTATTGTTGTGCCATTTGGGACCCGTTTCGTAAGGGATTGATCGAAAGTATAGAGAAAGTTCAGAGAATAGCCGCTCGATTCGTGACCGCTTGCTACAGTCCTTATGAAAGCGTCATAGAACTTATTAGTAGATTATGTTGGGAGTCTCTGGTAGATAGACGACGCACGTTTCGTTTAAACTTATTGGATAACATGCGTACTCCCACTTTCACTTTTGAGTGTAATGAAATACTTCTTCCACCAACCAATTTGAGTCGGAAGGACAGGAAGGATAAAATTAGAGAAATAAGGTGCCGGACTGATTCTTATATGAATTCTTTTTTCCCTCGTACCATTAGGGATTGGAATGCACAGCAAAGAGATTAGCTTTGGTGCTGAGCACCCTCTGCCACCAACAATTTTGTGAATTGCAGAGTATATATGTAGATGTAGAATCGACCTCTCAATAGATTTTAGAGTAACGAAATGCACTTAATTTCAGAAAAACGACTTTTTTGGTTTCTATTATTGGCATTCTGCATCAAGAACGTACCATCTGAACTGGGTTAACATAATTAATCAAATTTAAAAAATTAAAATAACATGTTTAGGCATAAAAAACTTAACATTGATAATATTTAGTCATCATTATTATTTTTACTTGTAGTAGAGATTGAACTATTATCCTTGATATTAGAGACTGGTTTAGATTTTTATTTCACTGTCTAAAAGAAATTTTATTAAGAGTGTGTAGAAGCGTTGGTCTTCCGTGGCTAAGAAGTTCACAACATTTGTTGTTAAGTTCATGACTGATCGCTTTAGATTTTCCAACAGACTGGAAGACTGTTGCCAATGCCTTTTATAAGCGGTTTACATTCCCCTCTCTAATCTCATCACATCCAAAAAATGGGGATGGTACTAAAGTCAATCTATACGAGTTGGTGGTTAAGAAATCTGCCAAGATTGAATTTTAATTGCACTATAATACTTATTGTTTTTCTTGGAAAATACTATTTTTGGTGCCACTGTTTAGTTGGTAACGTTCGCAATGTCGACCCTTATTTTTTCCTATATCTTTTCCCATTTGTTGCTCTTAGAGGTCCTAACAGTAGGTATTATATCTGTCACTGGCATTAGAGGATAGTATATACATGATTTTATTTGAATTTTAATTAATGTATCCACTAATTCGCCTCCTATTAGGTCAGCGTGAGATTTAATCCAGATCAGTTACATCTCTTTTTTTGGAAGCTATGAAGGCGGTTTAAAAGTTCTATGATTTTTTAGACTAGGATATTTTTTCCGTTACTAGTATGAAGGTAATGTAGGGATTTTAGGGTGCTTTTTTAATATGACAGGATAAGAATTTTATTTGCAGTTGTGTATTGCACCTATTGTAATTCTTTCAAAATGACTACCATTTTTGCAGTATACAAGTAAACTGTCACTTCCTTCGGTAGTTTGAATATGCCTGCCTGTATTATATACGTATGCGCACTCAACAACCACTTCTGTCTTAGAACCATCCGTGTGGATGTGGCATGCATTATGTTCCAAGTCAAACTGGTCGAGTAACAAGGCACTATTGCGTTCCAAATATTCCCAAGATAGTAAGTTGAGCACGGTGTTTGGTCTCATAATTGTAATGTCGTAGCTAACTTCGAAGAACGGAAGTTTTTCCCCTATTTATGTATTATGTTACGTTATATCTTTAATTCGAAATAATCGGCAACTAATGGAGGACTCTGTTTCCATTCCCAGCAGTGAATTGATTGATAATTTCTTTCTAACGTCGATACAGCCATCATGAAAGCACTCGTAGGCAGTTGTAATTGTCTTTCGAGGCTTGTGTCTCTACACCTTTCATAACGATACGTGTAAGACATTATCATTGGGTAGGAAGATTGCCCTCTTAATCACTTCGAGAATACGTGATCATATGGAATTGCAACTCTACAAATAATTTTACTCTAAACTCTATTCAGTTCTATATGGCAGTTTTCTCTACTTAATACTATCATAAAAAATTTATTAAAACCGTTAATCTTAGTTAAATTGTAACTTATTAATCTCGTTAATAATCTCCTGTGACAGTAATTTTGCTGCTTTACAATGCTTAAGTGTTAGAATTACTAACTTATATTTATTCGACTTAACGTAGCTCAGTTCTAAACTTTTGCTAGCAACGTCAATAACGACGACGAATTTTCAGAAAACAGGATAAGTTTGCAGCTTACAGAAATCCACAGTAAAAATGGTAAGTAAGACATCAATGATACGATTGTCATTAAATTGCCTGACCCATACTTTCTAGTAGTTTTATCATGTTGACCGAACAGAACATCAGGAAATCAAAAACTTTGTCAGCTGTGTTTAATTCGTTATTGGGGTTCCTCAGCCTCAACACTAAGTACTGTCGCTGAGTGTTGCGTCCCAGATTGGTGGAACTGTGCCCACCCAAAAATTGTCGATACACAACTGAATCAGGCCATGTGCATTATACCAGCGGAAATCCCTATATCATGTCTACCTAGGTATATCGAATAACAAAGCACCCGCGTATGAATCTGGTTTAAGCTTAACTGTTAGATGAAAGAAGTATGGGACACCAATGCTCCTCCTCAAAATGTCCTGCACCACAACCGTAAAATCTGGTCTGCTCCTAGTAAGAACCAATTGTGGCAGATGTGCAGATTCATTGTACAGATGGGAAAAACTATCATCATTGGTGACCAGGCAGATTATTCAGCCCATCTGCAAAACCACCAGCGATTTCTTAAAGGCTTCTAAAATTAAAAATAACTATTTATCAAATCTGGACATTTTTTGTGTTTTTATCTTAAAGTGATATCCTGTATTACATTTATAGATATGTACCTATGTAATACTTGTGATGTAATATGAACCACACGCTAAATAAATAAAAGATATCATTTAACAACACCATACGAAACTCCGATTTGAATTTGAATGTAGTTATTACTTCAGGTTGCAACCACAAATTTAATTTCACATAACAACTGGAAACATCGGAATACTTTTATCAGCTTATCAATGATAACTGCGAAAACTATGGCATTTCATTTAATGTTGGACATTTCAGAAAAGCGAATGGAAAGATTAATAAATTATTTATCATCATATAAATTTGTAACAAAAGTTAAATATTGAATAGTTTCTGTTTTATTATTCTTTCATCATTTTGTTACTTACGTTCCATTCTTTATTTTTCTTTTCTACTTCGCACCAGCTGCTAATGTTTGTTGACTTATTAAAATATTTCATAACAAACAACTGAGTGTTCTTTTTTTAAAGGAAACATTCATCGCAAAGTAACACAGTAAAGATTTTTAATTTTATCCAAGTTTATTTTTTACTTGTTTCAAAGGATATTACACTGCTTTTTGTATTATTATTAAATACACATTTCTATCATTAATCGCTTTTCCTCGCCTAACAAATATGAGAAAAGGTTTCTTCACGTGTTTATGTAAACATTTACATTACGCTACTTTATCACTCATTACCATTCACATCTTCAGTGTATAGAAGGATTCTGAAGTAGTAGACTAAGACACAATTTTTAATAATGTTAAATGCAGAAGTAATTTCACACTGAGCTGTAGTGATACGAGCTGTAAAAACGTTTGTGAGAATTTTCCTACGGGAATCCGCACTTAAAGCTTGTCGTTTTCTTTTTAGTATATTTCACAGTGTGAGTTGGCAGAATGACCCCGAGAGCATTAGCGCCGTCCATCTTGGCACCCTTTTTATCTGCGATGCACATTAGCTGGCGGCCAGTGAGCCCGCCAAGTCATATCTCCTCAGCCAGAATTGCCTGGTATCTTCATTAGCACTGCTACCAGTCACAAAGTAGACATTATTTACGGTTGGAACGTCACATTAAAGTTTGCTATTATGTACCAATGTTACGAGATTCCCTATGCTTATATATTCTTTAAACATCATAGTACACAGATTTTACAACAATTAGTTAAATGGTTCTTTGCATGTTGGAAGTATTGGAATAAATTACCAAGGAAAATGGTGATAAATTTACTAAAAAGGCTGAAAGAATAAAAAATTAAAATTCGTAATTGTGAAAATAGACGGGTGAAAAATTTAACACTCGAAGTATATAATAATAATCAAAAATAATAAGAAAGGTTTAATTAAATCACTAGAAAAATCGTTATTACAATTAAATTCATGTATTTTTACTGATTTTGATTAATTATTTTAGTTGGACATGCATTTCGCATTTCAAACGCGTAACTACTGTGGAATTTACCACAGTTAAAACAAGCAATAACATATTCAATGAAGAGTATCGGGAAGAAAATATTGTTATAAACTAACATTTAAAATGAATTCTAAAATTTGGGAAAAAGCCCAGGCAACAACACAACTCGCGCCTCGTGTAGGTCGTCATTAGTAAAATTAAGGTATACTTTCAGTTGATAGAATTACAGACAAGGCAAAATTACCATATACATATTGCGAAGTGCCTGTATAAACATTTATCCCTTTTTTCTATTCAAGACAACTGGCCCCATGCCAAATCGAAGTTTCTTCAATCAATTCTATAGGCAGTCGTGACTATCGCCTTACATAGCATACGTTTAAATCAGTTGAGTTGTTCTTGTAGTCACGACAATTACTTAATAAAAGGAATCATACATAAACAGAAAAATATGTTTTTAACATATCTGTTCTTGAGGGTAGATCGGTGCGAGAAATGGACGCAGTACGCGATATGCATTGCAAAGAAGGAACAAATATTTCATAAGCATTAACAGAGGGGCAATAAGCTCGTTCAATTAGGACGCCAGGGGGAGGCAGCGACCTGTGATTTAGAGCGCTGAAAGATAGTAAAAATGAGCAGTGGCCAATCTAAGTAGGACATATGGCTGCATCGGTATGCCTAATCATGGGGCTACACGTTTTCTCTCTACTGTTGGAGCCGTAGTGTGAGAAGAGGGTTAAATGCCATGCAGGAGGCTCCCGCCTCTTCTTTCGCTGAAGCAAGCAGCAAACTTCGACTTCGCCCGCCAAAGGTGGTACCCATTGGTTATCAACCACATGTAACAACAGATGGACAGCGTCCAATAAGTTGGACCAAATGCATGTGATCCATAGGAACAGACATATTAAAGAGAGCAAGCTAAGTTCATTCACTTTCTATATAGTCGGAGTTAATTGGGGCCGGACAAGTGCCAATAGACACAGGTTCTCTTACCACTCGCACAATGAGATTATAGTTAGGCAGTCACCATATAATCAATCACTTTGTTCTAACCGAATCTCCTGAAGTATGTATGAGAGCATCTTAGTCATGAATACTTTGAGTACGCCTGTAGCTTTTTATGTTTGTACAGCGATGTATTCACTCTGTGACTTCACAATAAACAGTAAAAATATGATCCATCATCTGCAATCATTTCAGCCACCATGACAATCTCAAGAAGATCACAGACCGACAATGCAGCTACCATTTACTCTGTGCAACGGATCTTGTGAATTTCTCACCTCTCTTCCTGGCAGACTCATTACAAATGAAGTTGTTTGCATCAAATGCAGACGATACATGTGTTCCGACTTCTTATGAATTACTCAACTCAGTCACCACACATCAATCGGAAAGAGAAATATAGCATCAAGAAAGACAAAAAAATATGGAAAACGATTTTCCTGCTATCAAATGTTATCGAGGTTTCTTTCGATTAAGTTAGCGCAAAAGTTTTTGGACAGCACCACGTGTTACGAATAGATAATGAAATAGAAGATATTTTGTTTAAACATTTTGCATCATTTCTTTAAAAATGTCGATATTTACGTGGGCGATACTATAATTTCGGTACGATGCAATGAAATATCTATAGCTACAAACCACTTAACACTAAATAACCTGTAAATAATTGTATTTGAGACGGCGGCCAACTATAACTATGTTAAACATTTACTTTGTTTGATAACCATATTAATAATCTTCTATGGTTCCATTCCGTTTCGTGCCTGTCGTTGAGTTATTAGTTCCTAACTCATTTACGTTCTTCGTCTATTTTTTAATCTGTCGCATTCGTTGGTTTTTATTTCTCTCCGGGACGTAATCTAAGCTTACCGATCTCGTGTCTTTTTTTTTTTTTTTTTGAGTGTTTTGCTTTGTTTGTAATCTAGGACATGGAAAGAAGTAATGTACGGAGTAGCCTACTTTTAAAAAAGAAAAAGATGGAGCTGTCACGACATGTAATAAATATGCCAAAACATCCGGCAATGCAAGTGATCTTGTTGCTCATACGAGACATTATAAAACAGACGAAAGTAAATCATATAGGCATATATACAGATATCAGGAATTAATCAGTGTACCTTTGTGTTAAACAAAGACAAGTTTCAGAAATTTATCTGTTTAAAACTTGTTTGTTTTGTCTGCATTTTTGTTTGTAAAAGAATATTATTGTAAACGGCCATTTTTGCACTGTTTCTAGGCCTTTGTTGCCGAATTATTAGCAAGTTCTTATTATAAATAATTTAACAATGTACTGTAACAATAATAACATATGTAATAGTAGTAGTGATTCAATTTCTTTGAAAATAATTTTGTATATATATAGAAGATATGGAAGAATTAGAAATAACCCTGGATGATCTACGAAACAAAATAGAAAAACTCAAAAAATTGAAACACGAAAAAGTAAGATTTGAACCAAAAATAGACAAACGACACAAAATGAAGAGAGTGTTTACAGATGAGTAAAGACAAAGAAGATCACAACGAATTTAAACATACTGCGAAATTCGGAACGAACGGTGCATGCACATGTCTAAGAAGACAACCAGAAAATTACTAAAGTGGTCCAATGAGGCCGTAAAAGCCTAATATTAATAATATATTGAAATTACTTGTATTTTTTTCCTTTCTTTCATTCTTAAAGGTAGAAGTAACTGTTTCGTAAACGAGGAATAGAAAATGTTAATCAAACTACAGTTTTTAGAATTTGTTGACGATGAATATTGGTAGATGTAATTTTTGTCAGTAAACTATTTCAAATTTATTACTTACTATTCATTTACGTTATTATTTCTAATTTAGTATAAACAAGTACCGGAAAACATTGATATTAACGTCTTCAGGAGGTCAATTTTTGTGTAATGTCAATTTTAATATCGATAATTCAATCATGATGAATCCATAATCCGCGCAATCTTTATATATATAGATGAATGTATGTTAGTTTGTTTGTTTGTTTGTTTGTTGGTTTGTTTGTTCTTCATACAAATCCACAGTTTTTATCCGTTCTCGATGAAACTTTGCACACTTATCCTTTGAAACAAGGAGAAAAATACAAAAATACTGTCTAAATTTGGTTGATAAATTATCTGTATAAATAACACATTTGTCTCATAACTTCGAAATACGGCGGTAGACAGACACCTTGGATGTGGACGACTCCGTAGCGAGTTTCCTCGTTGTGGTCTGGCAGCTGAGTGGCTAAACCGATGGCTTACGAACGTCATGGTCTCCGGTTCAAATCTCCATCGGGGATAAGGTTTTTAAAAATTGTTTTTCATCGTAAGAGTCAGGCCTGGGCCGTAGGTTATTCGGATTGAATGTTAAACCGTAGATATTAGAAAGTTAGGGGTGCAATGCGAGGCAAATCGTAGGTATTCTTGCAATGTTGTAGGTGTATACTTTTATACGTTATAATGATCCCTCAGGTGTTGTTCACAGTCAGTGTGTGAGTGTGAACCACAGTAATATTATTATAAATACGGAAGTAAGTCTCTGTCTTTTTGTTACGTTTTGACGACTAAATGGCTATATCGTTGTGATGTAATTTTATGAGGATATAAGCTCAGTATATTTTTTCCAGTATGATTAACAGTTGTAGTCACGAAATTTTGAGATTTTATCGAATAGTGACAGAAATATGTTGGAAATTAATTCTCTTCAAGAGGCAGGTTCGACGGTAGAATGATGTAGTGATAGCTTTCCTGTCATATTATGCCGACTCGATATTGTTTGGGACTAATCCTTCGTTACCAACAACTTACTATATTTAATTCTGGCAAAAAATTCTTAATTCACGCGTACGCAGTCGCGGGTACGAGGCTGGTATTATTATAATTAGGGATGTAAGTCTCTGTCTTTTTGATACCATATGATGACCAAATGGCTATATCGTTGTGATGAAATTTTGTAAGGAAATCTGTATGAAGGGCACAGGATATTGTTTCCAGTATGATTAACAGTTGTAGTCACGAAATTTTGAGACCTTATCGAATGGTGACAGAAATATGTTGGCAATTGATTCTCATAACTTGGAAATACGGCGATAGACATACACGTTGGATATGCACGTCTTCAGACCGTGTTTCTGTGTAGTGAGATGGAAGCTCAGTGGCTAAAGAGCTTGCTTACGAACGTCGTGGTCCCCGGTTGAAATCTCCGTGGAGGCTAAGATTTTTAAAAATTGTTTTTAATCGTAAGAGTCAGGCCTGGGTCGTAGGTTATTCGGATTGAATGTTAAACTGTAGATATTAGAAAGATAGGGGCGCAATGCGAGGCAAATCGTAGGTAGTCTTGCAATGTTGTAGGTGTACACTTTTTTACGTTATAATGATCCCTCAGGTGTTGTTCACAGTCAGTGTGTGAGTGTGAACCACAGTAATATTATTATAAATACGGAAGTAAGTCTCTATCTTTTTGTTACGTTTTGACGACTAAATGGCTATATCGTTGTGATGTAATTTTATAAGGAAATATGTATGAAGGGCACAGGATATTTTTTCCAGTATGATTAACAGTTGTAGTCACGAAATTTTGAGATCTTATCGAATAGTGACAGAAATATGTTGGAAATTAATTCTCTTCAAGAGGCAGGTTCGACGGTAGAATGATGTAGTGATAACTTTCCTGTCATATTATGCCGACTCGATATTGTTTGGGACTAATCCTTCGTTAATACCAACAACTTACTATATTTAATTCTGGCAAAAAAATTCTTAATCCATGCGTACGAAGTCGCGCGTACGAGGCTAGTGATTCAAAATTATAAAGTAGATATCTAACATACACGACATCTTCGCCAGTCTCAGCATTAAAGCTGGTCGGTTGGGGGTTGTTGTCCTGAGACATTTCCTCCCTCAGTCTTCTCTTGAGTGGTCTTCTCTTCACTTGTGATTGGTCGTCTTGGTGGCGTATTATTAGTTGGTCCTTAGCGCTCCGTCAGCACCAATGGCCTGCTATGTTTGTCAGCGGCAGTTTCATATTCGCCGAGACAACTGACCAGTGGATTGGCAGAGTGATGTGCTGCTCTGTAGAATTTATAGGCATGTTGCCGGAACCTGTCAATGAGCTTCTCTGTTCCCGACACCTCATGGACTGCGACGGTGGGGAAACGGTTGGGCAGATGTAGTGCTCGCTTCAGTGTTCTGTTTTGCAGCACCTGCAACTTTCTCAGGTGGCAATTAGCAGCGTACCCCCAGACGGGGCAAGCATATTCAATTACCGGCCTAATCAAGGAGCAATAAATGGCAACTCCTAGGTGAGGTTCCAACGAACTTTCCCGGTTAAGTATAGGGTAAAGAGAATGGAGCCGAGCACTTACCCTTTGCCTGATGTCCTTGATGTGAGCTCGCCATGTCAGCTTACAGTCAAGTGTTACACCAAGGTAACGAGCAGTTGGTGCCCAGGGAATGGTTTTACCTCTGAGCTGAAGTTGCGGGTGAGGTAGTTGCTCACTACGGCGTCCTAGGCGTCGCGTCAGCATAATCGCTTGCGTTTTGACAGGGTTTATACTTATCCGCCACCTTCTGGCCCAGGCAATCGTCTGCTGAAGAGCTTCCTGCAATCGTCTCGTGGCGATGGCTCTGCTACGGCTGGATGTAAAGAATGCCGTATCGTCGGCGTACGTGGCTGTTTTCACATTCTCAGGTGCTGGAATGTCGGCTGTGTACAGGTTATAAAGAACTGGTCCCAGCACTGAACCCTGTGGTACACCTGCACGAATGCGCCGTCGTGTTGACATGGCATCACCAACCCTGACGCAGAATGTGCGCCTTGACAGATAGCTGCGGATCAATTTTACGTAGGGTCCAGGCAAGCCCCATTCGTACAACTTGCAGAGCAGACCCGTATGCCACACTGAGTCGAATGCACGGGCGACATCGAGCAATACCAAACCACAATAGCTTCTCTCGTTGAAGGCCCTTGTGGCTGCCTCTATAACACGCATCAACTGCTGCGTTGTGGAGTGCCCTCTACGGAACCCAAATTGATGATCGGGTATGACGCCTGTAGCCTGGATGTAGGTGTCAATACGCTTCAGCAGAATTCGCTCGAACACTTTGCTGAGCGCGGGTAGCAGGCTGATTGGCCGGTAATGCTGGGGAAAGATTGGATCTTTCCCAGCCTTATGAATACCGACCACGATGGCATGCTTCCATGCTCTCGGGAAAGTCTGATGTCGCAGGATGGTATTGAAGAGCCGCGTCAAGTAGTTGATGGCTTCTGGTGGTAGATTTCTGAGTGCTCGATTGTCCACTTGGTCATGCCCAGGTGCTTTTCGCGGATACAACGCGGCGATGTAGCTAGCTACCTCCTGCGGCTCAATCGCAATGATGTCATGGTCATCATTGGCTGACATGTACCGTCGCAGTCGGCGACGTACAGCTACAATGTGGCGGTCGTCAACGTCGTCATCGACGGGCTGGAAATTTTTCTCAAAACTGTCAGCGAGCGCGTTAGCCTTGTCTTCCGGTAGAAATACAAGACCACGTTCGCCGTGGAGTGGTGGTATCGGCTTCCTCCGGCGGGTGAGTCGCCTAGTTTCGTTCCACATGCTGCCATCGTTTGGTCGCAGCATTGCAACACGTGCGGACCACTCACGATTTCTGTGTTCTACCAACGCTGCCTTCAGCTCTCGCTGCAATTGATTGAGGAGGCGGCGAGTGGCACGGTTCCTCGTTAGTTTCCACTCCTTGGCGATCCGATTTTTGTTTCTGATCTGCGCAATGAGGTGCGGTGGAAGCTGGCAGGAACGTTCTATGCGTGTATGAACCAGTGGTGTGGCGACTTTTGTAGCTTCATTTACGGTGTTGGTGAAGAATCCCAGAGCCTCCTCAACATTTCCTTCCACTGTACCGCTTTCCAGTTTAGTCGCTACGACTTCCCTAAACCGGTCCCAGTCGGTCCGCTTGTAATCAGGAATTGGGTGATTGTTTGGCTGCCACTCCCCAACGTCGACCTCAAGTAGCACAGGAGAGTGGTCCGAAGATAGTCTGTTAAGGGTTGTTGCCGAAACAAAACCTGTGATTCCCTTTGTTATAACAATATCAAGAACATCAGGCCGGTTTCCATTTGCAGGATGATGCGTTGGTTCTTCAGGTGCCCATACACATAGGTTGTGGCAGTGGGCCAGGCGTCTTAAGAGGTTACCAGCCGGATTGGCAGTTCTGCTATGCCAATCCTGGTGCTTTGCATTCATATCTCCACCAATCAGGATTTTACCAGGAAGTGTGATAAGGGCGGCGATGTCTGCTTCTTCAAGCACTCTGCGTGGTGGTCGGTAGGCTGCGACGACGGTGATAGCGCCTGAGGATGTTTTCACCTGAACCGCGACAGCCTCTACCTGCTGAAGAGGAGGAAGAGGGACTTCACAATGAGGAATACCGCGTTTAATGTACAGCGCAACACCCCCACCGGCCGTCAGTCGGTCTTTCCGGTAGCAGCAGTAGTTTGTTGCTGCCGCCCGTAGGCAAGGTTTCAAGTGGGACTCGCTGACGAGGCAAATGTCCACATCTTCTTCCCGCAAAAATTGTCTAAACTCAAGTAATTGTCCATGAATGCCGTTAGCATTAAACACACAGAAAGTGAGGCTATGAATGTGAGGCCTCCTATTCATGGTTGCGTTGCTGGGTTATGGAGGTGTTGGCAAGCGCCGACGTCACTGCAGCTGTGATGTCCGAAGACATTCTATCGAGCCGCGTTAGGAGGCTGACCATCATGCTAAGTATATTCTCAAGCATATTGACTAGTCTCCCGAGGTTTGTCCCGTTCGTCTCTGCTGCTTCATCTGGATGCTGGTGTGGTAGACCTTGTCTTTTCTGACGCTTTGGTGGTACAGTCTGCAACGCCATCGGTTGTTCGGACTTTGCAACTGGGCCTTGCTTCACCGGCTGAGTCGAAGTGTCTTGGTGCTGTGGCTGTTTGGGGGGAGAAACATGAATCACATCTTTGGTTACTTCAGCGAAGGATAAGTCTGATTGCACTTTGGATGATGCCAGTTTCTTGCCCTTCTGCTTCTTCGTTTTCTTCAATTTCTGTGGATTCGGTTTCGTTGATTTTGATATTTCACTGATCTCCGACATTTGTTGTTGGTTTGACTGCTGTTGTAGATGCCTCTGAGGAGCCTCTGTCCCCACTCCTCTTTGACGATCGCGGGCTCGCTTATAGGCTGGACAGCCTTTCCAACTGGCAACGTGGTTGCCGTGGCAGTTTCCACAGATTGGTGGGTCACGGCCCTTCTGCGTGTGGCAGTCTTTTGCGTCGTGTTGCCCTGCACACTTGACGCACACCGGGCGCATTTTGCAATGGCGTGCCACATGGCCAAACAACTGACAATTGAAACATTGCTGCGGTCCAGCCGACGATCGCAGTTTCTCTGTCGATACTCTGAGGTGGCACAGCTTGTCAACCTCAAATATTGTGCGATTTAAGGGCAGGTCTGGTAATACTACTAGGAAAAGCGGCTTTACATCGTTACTGCCGGGGCGACAAAGTTGAGCAACAGACCTCACTTCGTAGCCCATTTCTGTCAGCTATTCTTTCAATGTCTCTGTTGGCAGAGTCCTGGGAATGCCACGAAACACCACCTTCAACAGTTTCACCGCTCCGGTCGGAAAAGTGTAGTACGGGATATTGCACTGTTGAAGGAGAGAAGTGACGGCCACAAAGTCTTCGGTAGTAGTCATGCTGAATTTGATTTTGTCGCCACCTGCGGTTTTCGCAGCGAATGGACTCTTGATGACATCTGCCACCCGATCATGAAGGGTCTTGTAGTTTTCTGCGAATTCCACTACTATAGGTGGAATGGAGTCGCATCTCGTCTCCTTTCGCGGCGTGTCGTCAACAGTCAAGGCAGTGAAACGATTTTCTACTTCCATCGCCGCTGGGTCCAATGAAGGTGGGGGCTTTGCTGTCTTCTTCGGCATTATGAAACCTTCCTGGTCTGGCTGCCAATTCTGAGTGCGAGAACGACGTCCTTTGACTCCATTCCGCCCGGAGACCTTTGCCGTGTGGCCACATGGTATGGAAGCGTTGGATGAATTTCTAGACCATCTTAATGGGATCCATCCCAACATACGGTTTACGATGGAAGTTGAGAAGGACGGGTGCATCCCGTTCTTGGACATTTTAATAAAACGCAAATTTGATGGATCTTTGGCACATAGTGTGTACCGTAAACCCACTCACACTGAACGTTACTTGGGTGCAACCAGTTACCACCACCCAGCACAACGCCACTCCGTATTGACCACATTGGTGCGCAGAGCGAGAGCCATTTCCGATCGTGAGAGCTTACCGCTAGAGTTGAAACATCTAAGGTCTGTTTTTGATCAGAACGGGTACTCTCGGCGACAGATAGAGAGTGCTTTTATCCAGAAGCCACCAAGACCACCGAATGAACAGATTGAACCACCAAAATCTCTTGCCTTTCTGCCTTATGCCGGCAACACGTCCGGAAAGATTGGAAGGCTCTTGGCGCGTTCTGGTATAAAGAGCATTTTTCGGCCGCCCGCCAAGATACGTGATGTGCTTCGCTCGGTGAAGGATGATTTAGGCCTAAGAATTCCTGGAATTTATTCAATACCTTGCGAATGCGGTAAAGTTTATATTGGACAGACGATCAGAACCATCGCTGAACGTATCACCGAGCACAAACGACACTTGAGACTGGTGCAAGTAGAAAAGTCCGCAATAGCCGAACATGCGTTCGATGAAGAACATAAAATACTGTTTGATGAAACGGTGGTGCTGGCCAGAGTCTCTTCGTTCTGGGACTCAGTAATTCGGGAAGCATTGGAAATTCATCTTAACGATAACAACATCAATAGGGACAGTGGACTGTATTTAAGTGAAGCCTGGAGACCAATTATTAGGGATCTATGTCATAAAAAACAAAAATCTTCTCAACAAGGCCAAATGGAAGCAAACTGACGCCATGGACATAGTTTGCCAGCTCTTATGTCTACAGGTTAAGCATCGTTGAACGTGGTGAGTGCTTGGATGGGTGACCGCGTATGGCTCAATACGCAGTCCGCAACAACTGATACCCTCGGCTTGCAGTAGAGCGGAAAACAGTTTAGTATAGGACAAGAAGGCGAAGTTCCGCAAGAAGGATTCAACTTTACAACAGTGTACGACAGAAGACGACGAGCACAAAATAAACAAAGAGAGGTACAGGAAATCCGACAAAACTCTCGAGAGAAGATGAAGTTGGACAACAGATTTGCAGTTCTATCAGACCACTCCGAAGAAAGCGATGGAGACCAAGAGGAGCACATGGATGATGCGTCACAATCAGGACAAGAAGAAGAAACAGAAGAACAAGGACCCCCACTTCCAAGGATACCACCAATTGTAACCTACCAAATAGGGAACTTCCTAGCACTAAACCAGAAGATAAAAAGCTTCATTACAGGAGAACTCAAAGTGATCTTCCGCGGAGACAGCCTAAAGTACCATCTTGAGACCATGGAAGATTATGAAATGGTGAGAAGTTTCTTCTTGAGAGAGAAAATAAACTTCTACACTCACCAGACCCCAGTTGACAAAAAGCTAAAGGTGGTAATCAAGGGGCTACCACCAACAACTCCAGAGGACATCATCAAAACTGAACTTATTAATTATGGTTTCGACGTACAAATGGTACACCAATTTAAAAAGAGAGATCCAGATACAAGGGACCTAATTCCACTTTCTACCTATTGTGTAACCCTAAATCCCGGAGAAAAGTCCGAGGAAATATACAACATGAGAGGAATACTATACACTAGAGTAAGTGTGGAGAGTTACAAATCCAGATTGGGACCAAGTCAGTGCCATCGATGTCAGAGACTGGGGCACACCGCAAATTATTGTCAAATGCCCAGTCGATGTGTAAAATGCGCGGGACGGCACGCTACAAAAAATTGCAAAATGAGCCATCAGGAGAAGGCAAAATGTGTAAATTGTGAGGGGGATCACCCAGCCTCGTGGAAGGGATGCCAGGCATACCAGGCCCTTTTGAGACCAATCAAAGCGAAGGTCCAAAATGAGGACAAATCAAAGGACACTAGAAAGACAAGAAATCAGGAGAAGGAAAAATTTATCCGTGACAGCGACACAAAGCAGTCAGAAGACAAAAACAAAGGGAACGTGGAACCAGGAAGAAGCTATGCAGATAAGGTGAAAACAAACCAACAAAAAGAAAATTTGCAGAAACACCGAGAAGAGAAAGGAAGAGGCAGAGGAAATCAAAGACAAAAAGAAAACACCTTTATGGAGGATCTCAGTGAAATGGAAGACATCCTTGGAAGCATGAGTTTTAAAAAGGCAATCTCCATCTTTATGACAACACTAAAAGAAATAAAAGAAGCCACAAGTGTCTGGGGCAAAATCATCGCAATAATCAAAGGATTAAGCGAAATGATAGATTAATGGCTAATAAGAAGGGGAAACTACTTGATACCAATGTATATATTTTCAACGCAAATGGTTTAAAAAGCAAGAAACAAGAAATCATTGACTTTTTAAAACGGAAGAAAGTGGACATGATGCTTATAACGGAAACACATCTAAAACCCACAGACAATTTCCGAATACCAAACATGAAAATTTACAGAAAGGACAGAGAGAGACAAAGGGGAGGGGGCACGGCAATCCTGATAAAATCAACCCTCACGCACCAACCAAAAACTTTGCCGGAACTTGAGAACATGGAAGCCAGTGCAGTGAGCATCAATGCAATAGATGGAGAAGTAACATTTATCGCCGCATACGTAAGCCCTCGGAAACAACTTACAGAGAATGACTTAAATAGTGCCATGTCAATATCTGAGAGGGTCATACTGGGTGGCGATCTAAATGCTAAACATCCGGCTTGGAATAGTAGAGTCACAAACGGAAAGGGTCAAAGATTAATAGAAATATCTGAAAGACTAAATCTAACAGTTATGGGCCCCGAGGAACCGACTTACATTCCTACCTCCGCAAGACAACAACCAGACGTACTGGATATAGTGATAGCAAAGAATATAAGACGAACTATAAACCTGGAAACCATAAATGACCTATCATCGGACCACAGTCCAGTTTTGCTACAAATCAGGAAGTGGGCAAGCAGTCAAGAAAACCCGAAAATCCTTAAACAGACGGACTGGGATAGATTCACTAATTTAATTCAACAAAATATCTGTCCCACCATGGAATTAAATAATAAGCTGCAGGTAGATAAAGCAATAAATACTCTAACAAAAATTATTAAAGAAGCAGAAAAACATGCCTCAGTCGTAACGGTAATGGAGACAAAATGGAAGAACAAGGGTCAGCACTTATAGAAGAACTGAAGTACCTTAAGAACCAACACCGGAAGCGCTGGCAGAGATTTAGGGACCCAGCGGACAAAAGGGAAATGAACAGGTTCGCCAGGGAGATTAGGAAACGATTACAGGAAAGAAGAACCGAACAATGGGAGGACAAAATGTCCCGACTAACCCTCCAACACCGTGACGCATGGAGCCTAGTGCGAGCACTTAAAGAACCAAAACCAGGCAACCAAGCTATCATGGGTCCGAATGGAGCGGTCTTTGACTCAATGAGCCAGGCAGAAATTTTAGCAGACCATTTTGAAGCACAACATGCAACACCAGAAGTACAACTAACTATTGCCCAACAACGGGAAGAGGAAGAAACCAAGCAAATTGCCGAAAACATCAGGAAGTGTGAGGATCCAGTAAACCCTGAGCTAACGAGCCCAACAGAGATAAAAACAATCATCAGGCGACTTAGCAGCAACAAAGCACCAGGAGATGACAAAATCTCAAATATGCACCTCAAAAAACTGCCAAGAAAAGCAATAGTGTTAATAACAAGAATAATAAATAGCTGTATGCTACACTGCTACTTCCCAAAAAACTGGAAAACGGCCAAAATCATAGCCATCCCCAAAACAGGGAAAGCAAATACAGACCCAACCAATTATAGACCAATCAGCATGCTCAGCAGTCTATCAAAAATCTATGAAAGGGTACTAAAAACAAGAATTACTCGACAACTTGAAGAAAATCATACAATACGACTGGAACAATTTGGATTTAAAGATAAATTATCGGCAACGCTACAACTATACAGAATGGCCGAATTGATAAGCAAAGGTTTCAACACTTCCTAGTCAACAGCGGTGGTCTTCCTGGATATCCAGAAAGCATATGATAAAGTTTGGCACGATATGCTGTTAAGGAAGCTACAACAAGAGACACAGATAGATCAGTGCTACATACGAATAATAGCAGACTACCTTACAAATCGAACCTTCTACGTGTCAGTAAAAGGACAGAGATCGACAAAACGACTAATGACAGCGGGAGTACCACAGGGATCAGTCATATCACCACCATGTTTTAAAGTCTACGTTAACAAATTCCCTGCAATTCCGGGAATCACCTTAGCTCAGTTCGCTGATGATACAGCTGCTATGTGTTCAGGACGTCAATTCAATGCAATAATTAATAAGATGCAGAGACAACTGCAAGAAGTAGAGAAATGGTGCATAACAAATAAAGTGTGCATCAACGCCAACAAGAGCGCGGCCGTGTTCTTCACAAAAAGACGAAGGAAACCGGACACACAATTACAACTCGCAGGACATGGAATCCCCTGGAAAGAAAAGCACAAATACCTAGGAGTGATATTAGATTCAAAACTCTTGTACAACCACCATATCAAGGATAAGTGCCAAAAAAACCCTAGGAATTCTAATGAACCTATATCCGATTCTGTACAGTAAGGAACTGTCATTAGAAACAAAAATACGCCTATACAAAACCATAATTAGACCAACCATGCTCTACGGATGTGAAGTATGGGGGACGGCAAGTAACGTCCACATTCAGAAACTACAAATAATACAGAATAGAAGCCTACGTATAATACTAAAAGCAAATAGATATACACGAATAGACGACCTCCACGATTGGACAACCATACCAAGGATTCATACGGCTATTTTCCAACAAACTGAAAGATTCCACGAAAACATGACCAGAACAAGGCAGTCAGTAGAAAACTTAAGAGACGTTGGGAACTACAAACCAAAGAGATGGCACAAGTATAAAGTCCCCCTAAGTATACTTTACCAACCAGAATAATACAATAAAATAAAAATATACCTAACCACAGATCCTGTCCTGTACATACAACAAGGAGGTTTTCCCCCTGATAAGGGTTTTACCCTCCAAAGTGCACACCACAAAAAGAGAAAACAGATACAATTTGACACAAAGAAGCAGAGCTACCAAAGGTAGCGGGGCTTGCAGAAAGACACAATGTGACAAAAAAAAAAAAAAAAAAAAAAAAAAAAAAAAAAAAAGCGGTTAAGCAACGGTGAGCGTGGTCAGCACTTGGATGGGTGACCGTTTTGGCTCCATACGCAGTCCGCAACGCTGATACCCTCACGTCCAGCGCGCTGATTGGGCGTCCTGGCAACCCTCCATACACGACATTCGAATTTCGGCGGCAGCGAAGGAAGTGTCAGCGAACTCAGTCTGTTTGTGATTTCCTAGAAGTAACATCTATATAGACCTGATGAAGACAACCGAGCAGGTTGTCGAAACGTTGTCGTTTCATGACTCCATCCGGCTGGACTCCCGTGAAACTTTCATTGTTATGTATCGTTGACCGTTACTCTATCTGCCATTCTGTTTGGATGAACCGTATTCACGGAAAAAGTACCTCTCGGATTTAGATGGGAATTCGAACAATTTACATCTCAAATGATTGCGTAGCTGTAGCAAATCATTCAGCTAACAGTGGGCACGCTATTTTATTCAATGAGACTAGTGTATTGCTTCAGGATAACAGATGGTGACCCAGACGGGACAGATTAGGCGGCAGCGATACGAGGCGAATTCGCACAACTACCTGAGATTCGGGAGGGCGGGTGTTAAATCCCGCCCGGCCATCCTTACTACGGTTTTCCGTGGTTTCCCGCAGTCAATTTAGACGAATGCTGGGATGGCACCCTGCAAGGCCACGGCCGACCTTCCATCCCTCTTCCCTCCCCGTAGATTAGTAGGTTGAAAAGAGTCTTCGTGACTCTCCAGTATGAGGAATGAAATTGTAAAAAAAAAAAAATAAAAAAAAACCGAGGCATTGTAGTACTCTCATAAAACCTCACAGAATGACTGCTGAAACGTAAGGTTTTAAAAAATTGAAGCGGTTCTACCCGGACAACCAAGATAATACAAAAATGTACGGCTCATATTCTGGGAAAGGGATCAAGTGTAAAATAGGGTAAGATTCATTTAAATGTAAAGTGGGAAAGCTAGGAAATTTAAGATAAAAGTTTCCACAAATCAGTATAAATTTTTCGTTGAACGCAATTCATTCAAAAGCTAGTAATTGGATTAAGTTACTTCTGGCAGTCGACGAGTTTATCGTGACTTCACCCTGCGAACGGCATTTTATTAGTTTTTATTTTCACATTGGCTATATAATAACGGTGACATAATCTTGTTATTTTGGTAATTCGGATGTTTCAGTCATCATTCTGTGGCTTTCATCAGAGGCTGAAACGTGAGGTTTCAAATGATTTATGCTGTTCCACCCGGACAATCAAAAACTGCGAATGTCTACGCAAACATATGAAATAATCGATTTGAGAGAGAGATATCCGTTCTTTAAAACACTATGTGAACGTTTTCCTTCTTGTTCTTCTTTTTTTTTTTTTGCTTATGGCTTTACGCCTCGTCGACGTCGTGGTCATTCCCCGTCGACGCCGAGGTCATTAGAGGTGGAAAAAGATTGGGAGCAAGTACGGAAAGGAATTCAACCATGGTCTTTTAAAAGAACCATTACGGCATTCGCCTAGAATAATTTGGAGAAACCATGGAAAACTCAGATCAGAATAATCGGACAGGGGCTCGAACCCGCGTCCTCCTGCATTCACGTAAAAGCAGTTGCAGGCAACATCTAGTAAGTATATAAGGCGGCGTCAGACGCTGATAGCTGCATCTGAACAGTATTGTTTGTTATGCTTTTATAAAAATTCAGTCCTCCGAGTTTACTTCACTCAGCGATTCTAGTATGCTTAAATATTTTCTAAGTACATTTTTTTTTTTTTTACTAAAGTGATGTACTTTTTAATATTAACTATATTTTCTAACTACGTTTGCGATTTTCGTCACACATAACTACAACTTCCGAGTTATCTTCATTGCAAATCAGTTTAAGATTTGTTTGTTGTTTTGTAGATTTATCGGTCAACACCGTGCCGGGGTTACAAGAACCAACTGCATACATTGTCCATAGAGCGCGGTGCAGTAGAGTAACCAACAGGTGCTCGACTATCTATAACGTCATCTCCTTCATCCGGCGACAGTCGGCGAACTGTGTTGTGGAGCCAACACCCAGAACATTCACTCCAGCATGGGCACCAGCCGTCGCTCAAACCATTCCGGGCTCTCCTGTTCCCAGGCCAACGAATCACCTTAACCCAAGTATGGGGTTGCGGCAGTTTCATGTTTCCAATAATAACCGGCATCAATCAGCTTAACCATGGCACTCCCATCTACGATTGGCGATCGAGAAAGACTTCAAGTAAGACTTCGCCAGTCGCTTCTACCAACCCGTCTCTGCATGGCACATGCCTTCAACTAGCCACAAGCCTTTCACAGCATAAAAACAATATTCAACCAGCTTCAGCTAACGGATTATTGATTCTCCTGACTTTACATCAGGAGCAGTGCACATTCTTACATGTTACTACAAACTTCCGACCACTCAAGAGTTGGGAATGTGAAATTCCAATACTGTACTACTTGTTTTTTATGGCTTTACGCCTCGCCGACGTCGATGTCATTAGAGGCGGGAAAAGACTGGGGACAAGTAATGGGTAGGATCTAAGCCATGTTCTTTTGAAGGAAGCATCCTAGCTGTTTCCTGGAGTGATTTTCAGAAACCATGGAAAACTCAGATCTGGATACCCAGATGGGGATTTAAACCGGCGTCTTCCCGAATGCGAGGGCAGAGCGTTAACCGTTCACCCACCACGCTCGGTGTATTACTTGAGTGTAGTGCAATGCAATTCAACCTATGCTAATGGAATTTGCTCTATTTACTATGTTCAATTAGTTTGATGGAGCAACCATGTACTACAATGCTAATTTCAAACTGCTTTTAGATAAAATAGGTGAAATTGTCACTAACTTGTCTACAATGTTGTGAAAGTTAAGATAGGGCTCTTAACAATTGAAAACATTTCGAAACAGCACACGTTTTTTAGTCAAAATGTGTGAAATAACAACATGTATATTCCTTAGGGATTGATATGATGTTAATGTGAGATATAAACTCATGGTGAAATATAGTGAACATCTAGAGCGTGACAATGGCAAATCCCTAGACAGAATACTGTCACTCTAGATAAAAAGTGTTAAACTAGAACCGTTAAATTGGGCTTATCCGTTTTTGCGCTGCCACTTGACCTCAGTGAAAAGCGGTCTGTAGTCAATGCTTAAAGAATGATGATATAGGCTTTCTCTGGATGTTTCCCGCTTTTCGTGTAACAGCACATAACGGTCAGACGTAGTAATTATAATATCGTTTGTGTAAATATTATGCTCATTGCCAGGCCAAAACTCTGAGAATTGGCTTCCCGAACTATTCGTTGAATTGGCCTGTGAAGTTAATGAAATTTTCAATGTTTGTATTCAACTAGTATTTGTTTATTTGCCGTATAGTCACAAAAAAGTATATCTCATCTATTATAAAATATATTTATTAAATTTTAATTACTATGAAAAATTGGACGAGAGAGTACTCGATTGTCAAGAATCGAAGTTGATATCCCACTTGTAATGACAGCTGAATAGGAAGCACACTTCACTCGTGCTTATCGTTTTTTGACTAGATGATTTGGTTTGGTCCCTTACGGACGTTGACATGTGCATTAGCAGTGCATGTGTTACAGTCCTGAGTCTGAAATTTCAGACGCTGAGTACGAACGCGTGATTATTCAGATTTGAAGCTTCGTATGTACATGGATATAGATGAACGGTTACTTGCAGATTTTTTTAACACTTTTGAGACTCAATATGTAGAGACATTTACTTTCGTCCCGGCTATTACTCACTAATGCTGGGCCTTCGTAGCAAGCCATTTTATGGAGCGCACGTGTTGAACTAGAACTACATTACACAAAGTCAATCAGCTGCTATAATTTCGAAAACAACTACTAGGCATCTGAGAATTTTATCATGTACTAGCTTTGCCAGGCATGCGTTGCAATGCCTATTTTTATTTCATATAAGTGGGTACTGGTATAGAAAACAGACACATTAACATGTAACAAATAACTGAAAGCATTTTTCACTTACTTAAAGAATAAGTGCGCAAACTTCCTTCGATACAAAATAAAAACTGTAGGTTTGTGTGTCGTCACAAAAAATTTAAAATAATATTTTAAAATTCAAGTTCGAATTTCTTGGTCAGCAACTGTCCGACCGCAATTGATCCAACGCTGTTTGACAGGAAATGTTATGTACTCTAAGATTATCGCTATCCATTTTGGCCAATGTCCCCTTCGTTTTCGAGATATTTGCAAAAAACTGAATTGTTTCAATCGTAAATTTTGATTAAGTTGGGTGATGGAGAAAATGGGTGAGTTTTTGTAAATAAAATGTAGACGGTATTTTTCTTTGTTTTAATGTATACATGTGCAAAGTTAAATGCATATCGAATAAAAACTATGAGCTGAAAATTAAGAGGGTAGGTGGTAAAAGCGTAGATGGGTTGGCCTTGGAAAACAAATTGTAGACAGTATTTTTCTGTTGGCTTTGAGGTATACGTGTGTAAGGTTCATTCTAAATCTGATAGAAACTGTAGCTTTGTATAAAGAACACCGACAGAAATGAATAGGATGCAAACAGCGAGAGAGGTTGGGTTCTGAAAATCCAATTTAGACAATATTTTTGTGTTTGTTTTAATGTATACGTGTTCAAAGCTATGAAGTCTTTATGTATGTATAAACAACTTTTACAAAAATTAAGAGGGTGTCAAGGGGGAGCGTGGTAGTAAACCAAATGTAAATACTATTTTTTTGTTGGTTTTAAAGAATACGTGTGCAAAGTTCCGTCGATATTGGATGAAAACTGTGGGTATGTGTTTTGAACTTTGACAAAAATTAAGGAAAGGGGAAGAGGGATTGGGCGCAAACCAAATGCAGACAGTATTTTTCTATTTGTTTTAAAGTATGTTTCTGCAAAAGACATTTGAAATCTAATAAAATCTGTGGGTATGTGTATAGAACGTTTACAAAAATTAGGAGTGTGGAGAGGGGGAGAGGGGTAGGGTTTCTGAAAACCAAATGTTGACAATATTTTTCTGTTGGTTCTAAAGAATACAAATGCTAATTTTCGTTGATAATGGATAAATAAAAACTGTGGGTATATATAAAGAAAATTGATAAAATTGAAAACCAAATGTTTAAAGTATTTTTCTGTTTAATTTAAAGCATACGTGTACAAAGTTTTATCGAAATCGGATAAAAACTGTTGGTTCGTATGAAATTAA
Source organism: Vandiemenella viatica (assembly GCA_031002005.1). Lineage (NCBI taxonomy): Eukaryota > Metazoa > Arthropoda > Insecta > Orthoptera > Morabidae > Vandiemenella > Vandiemenella viatica. The sequence continues at coordinate 236,238,467 of JARYHS010013630.1, forward strand.
GGTTTGTAAAGGGAGAGAGGGGGTGATTTTTTTATTTTTTGTGTCAGAAACCTTTGCGCGTGTGCACACAATAACTCATCAAAGGTTCCTGGAAATCTGTTTAATCGTATAGGAACACATATAAGGCGAATATACAAATAAACTATACGATATTGATGTGAACCATTTGTATTGCTGGGATTTTCACAGTTTCTACCCCATGAAGGTTTTTTAATACTTGAAGCTGAATAGAATGATAGATTAGACGTGAATAGCTAAGTAACCGACTCACATATGGATTTACAGATAGACTTGTCGATTCCCCAGAATAAACGCGACCAAATAGCTGACACGCCACCATGTGACTTTTGTTTATCAATTGTAAAAGTCCATCTGTTTTTACTACCTGAATCCAAAGGCATCCAAGCTAAATAGGACAAGTAAGTGTAAATAATTTATACACATCTCGTGTATTATTTGCATTGCTTTTAATTCTTCAGCTGATTGAGAGCACTAACAAACTTTTCATATAATCAGCAACGTGACTTCTTAACCCCTTACTGCATGATTTTTTTTATTTTTTCTGAAAAAAATGCACTTGTTAATTCCAATTCCATGATTTCAAGAAAAATACTTAAATCTTATTTGGGGGAGATTATTATTGATTTAAGGGTTTGTGCCATATATGGGACAGCATGCAATAATGGCTAACATGTTGTGATACCATTTTCGAGATGGACGATGTAACATTTGGAAAATTTATAAGATATATACATATTTAATTTAATTTAATTCCAATGGAGCACAGGCTCCGGTGATACTAGTAGAACTTAGTTTATCTACGTAAAATAATTACAATTTCTATTTATTAGAGTACACATTTATCGCAAATAACACTAATTCACTTTCCATTTAGTCTATTTGTTATAAACTTGATATAGCAGTTTCTCTCCTTGCCCAAGCACAATGTTGCACTGCAATTCAGACAAGCTGTATATGATTTTCCTTTGCAGTCTGGATAATTGCAACAATTACAGTTTCCCAACCAGACAGGCATGTGATCTATCCCATCCTGATACTGCGGAAGATCTGCCGCAGGCTCTCTCTTCTTCTTACTGTACAGCTGTTTTTGGATTTCATTTTCTTGTCCTACCCAGTTTCTTGGATAAGGTTTCCTTGTTTACCAGAGGACATCTGCAACTGCTACTCGAAATAAAATAGGGGCATTGTTGTCGGTATTTTTTTTCTCAATAGGCCCAGTTTGTTCACACAAGCTGGACTGCATATTGTGCTATATCTGTCACAAACCCTTTTTTCAATATTATATATATTCTAATGGACAAATATATAAACTTACCTCTTTATAATTGTCCACAGATGTCCTTTTCATCCTAGAAATTGTATAAACACTGAAATCAAATGTTTACTGTATCAAATACAAACTGTTTGTATGACCGAACTTGGATGTAAACTGCTCACAGCGAAAATCAAAAATTCATATTTCCGTATTCTCTCAACAGATCGCATTTAATATTTGCACAGATCTTCTTGATCTGTCCCAACATGCAGTTTCAAGTATTTGTTCAAATATGAGTTCCACAAACAAGAAAATGGTATGTGCCATATATTTCCCAGTATGCAGTAAGGGGTTAATTCAAACTGTAACTAATATACCTACAACATCACATCTTCCTCATCAAAAAAAAAAAAAAAACCTGGAAAAGTGTCTGGGATAGATCTTTTCTGATGCAAGTAACTTTGAAAAATTCAGAAAAAAGGAAGATTCCCAGAAAAAATTACAAACAGCATTTGATAGGCTGTAACTAATTTTCCTCAAATTGATTCAAAAAATTCTTAAAATCGAATAGAAAATAATCCAAGAAACCATGAGAATTCAAAAAACCTTGAGTGGTATAGACAATCAGCAACAGAATAGGCACCTGCCATGGCCGATGTGCAGGTTCATCAATTTGGGGAGGATATCATCGCCAGAGTTTTACCATGGAGTTGAGGAAAAAGGATGGAATATACAATTAGTAATTATCCAAAAAGAGCAAAGATATTTTTAATGTAAAGTGCTAAATTTCTTGTACTCACATCTGATACGGCGTGACTGTTAAATGTGCCAGACGCTAAATAAATAAACTGTTTTAAAAGGCAAAAGATTCCATTTATACCGTTTTTTTTTTTTAAATTGTTATATCATTTTGACACTATACTCCGTCTTTTGGAGGGCCGTTGCTGTGTTTGGGGGGTGGGGGATTTTGACTGTTAAAAATTAATATTTCAAACCATCGTCATTCTTCTGTTACAAAGAGATATTAAAAACACTGTATTTGGATTTACGGTAATCTTTCACTTTGCTATCTGAAGCATTTATTGAAATGAAACTATTAGAAATTAAGTATGGATTTGAGAAACGCCTCCCCGTCGAATTCAAGGCAAGAGGACTTTCCAAGGCAAAGCGTAAACGGTTTACAGTTTGCGGAATCGAAGATTTATGACAAGGCTTTAAAATCGCTTAGATTGGCATGTGAGGAGATACATCTTTTTGATTAAAAGGAGCAGTGTTTTGGACCAGTGACCCAACAATCAGGATCTCTGCATATGTTAGAGTCAGATATCGTAAATCATTACTTGGTTCTACGTAGATGATAAACGGGTGTAACAATTCGGTGCTGTAACAGCAATTGTAGCTGTCTGACGCTTGTAAGCTTAGAAATTTCATTAAAATCACGTCTCATGAGGAACGCGTTTTCACGTACGGATGCTAAAGAAATCCGCAAAAGCTGTGTCAAGTTGTGCTTTCTGTAGGCTGTAACAAATATTTATTCCCTGTTACATGTGGTCCAATTGGAGCTGACTAGCCTGGGATCGGCTGAGATCTGACTCTCACAGAAATGCGAGAGAAATGGTAACATCGCGCAGACTTTTTTGGGTGCGTTCAATGGAGCGTGAACATTCCGATTTGGACTGCTGGACAAGTAGTTGGGTCAGATACGTCAGCTGGATACAGTGAAACCCCCCTTGTCACAGCAGGTGCGCTGCGTTAAGTATCTGTCCCCACCATCAGTAAAAGGTATTTTCTTGTGGCCACGATAGAATGACGCCACTCACCTGCCATAACTGCGGCAAACAAGTTAACATATCGAAAAAGCCTTTTATGCCCTGTCAATAAAATTAAACAAAAATTCTCATACACAAAGTTGAAAGTGGAGATGATTTGTGAAATTTTATTTCCATTTCAATTAATTAATATTCTCTATTCATATTTTCCAGATGGAAGAAAAACCTTAGTTGTGTTATCATAATTCACAGATTCATTCATAATTCCAGTTCTATCAATCATTTTATTTATAATGACTGTTATTTAAGTGAGAACTACCTTCCATATCAATACATTAATTATTATAAATTCAATTGATTAAATCCGCCACAGTATGATTTACATTTAAATTAATAATTCATTGATTAACATTTAACAACGTACATTGGTATAATTACGAACAATTATATCAAACAGCGTTGAGGCCTCACATATTTTTTTTGCTTCTCTCTGCTCCGTCTCCGTACACTTAAAACAAACTAAATATTTCAAATCCATCGGATTATAACACGATATCGTGTTAGTAGTTTAAATCGTCAGAAATAAATTTTATGTTATTAACAACATTTTAATTGGTAGCTAAATTACATTAAAGTAAGTAATATACTTACAGCTTAACAATAAATAGCCGCTGTAAACAACGACATTTTTATTTAATTGTTGTCACTGAGTATGGTGAATTCGAAACCATTACGTGACAGTACAATCAGCCATCGTAATAATTGTGATATAAAACTTCTTCATGACAGTAATGTATACCTTCATTGTGCACAACAGCAAATTCGTATAAAAGATAAGTTGCCTGCTATGTCTTCATTACACATTATTTTATACTCCCTGTATTCAGTAACAAATCTTTATTAGATCCGTCATTCTGATTACTTTTGAAGTACAATGTATCTAACACGCTGCGTTAGCCAGAACTGAAACTTTTGAAGCCGTGTTTGATTTGCGCAGCTCTTTCCCCTTGCATAAATCTAGAGCTAATCGATTTATAAGTGACAGTCTCTTTTATCCCTCTCCTTAATTCGCTCTTCCTTCTGCCTTTTTCAGATGGTTATACAAAGAACTGACTCAGTTGGATTAAATCGTTCAAATGTTTCATTACAAATCGTTATAATTGGTCTTATCTCCGAAATTGGGCACGCGCGAGTTTTGGAGAGACTTCGAATCCATCGACACCCACCCATTACCGGCATTGACAAGACAGCAACATCGGAGGGGAAGATCGGTCCGCATTAAAATGCAAACTTGTCTCGAATGGAGTGGCGGCCAGGGAGGTTATCAAGAAGAATTGCTTCCGAGAGGGCGCGGGGCCGCCACGTGACCGGCATGCCGGGCCTCGGAGCGAGTCAGGCCAAACAGGCTGTAACATGCCACTAGCAGGGTCTCGCGAGTTGGATGCAAACTGCTTCGGACAGGCTAGAACAGCCAGTGATCAATTAATTTCAGAACAGCTCGTTGCTGAGGGTGATGTTTATAAAAAATAGTACCAAAATATTCAGTTACGTCGTGTGAATTTGGACGCACTGAATGAAGTTTCCAGTAATATCCAACGATATTATATCAGACTTGTTATCAATCTGGCACGACGTCGTCACTTCTGTTATAGCCAAATCATGTCTGATAGTAAAATTGATACCAGATATGGGACCGATCAATGAACCGTACTTTATACGGTCAGGGTGCCTCATCTGATAGACGACCCATAGAAGCCATTTTAGGTTACCACTTGAAGTTCGTTAAAGGCCGGGTCAAACAGGGAGCGGGCAGGGAAGTCTGCACGCATCGGGCACTGTATCAGTACTGCATCAACCCTGTCAGACAGAAAACGGGCAAAACTGGCTATCCAGCCGCGGTCAGCGCGGGCAGCGATCAGGTTGTGAGTGCACACAGATATCGCGCGATCACGTCGAGGGGGCGAATGTCGAAATAGAGAAATTAATTAATTTAGTTCTCGAAAAAAATTATTTATTTCATTCACGCCACCCCGACTAAAAAAAATCAACAACAAGAAAAGTAAATTTTGGATTGAGATTGCGGCGAAAATGAAAGAAACCTGCAATTTTCTAATTGAATTACTATTTATTTATTTAAAAGCATTTTATTTCGTTTATCATTTGAATTACATTATTTATATAATCATTATTTATTTTGTTGTAACTTATTATTATTTACTTGCCCTTTTGAGGTATAACATATAATTCTTTTTATTTAAGTAAGCAGGAAAGTAGTAAGCACGTATGTTTACGATACGTTCAAATATCAATTAGGAAATTAAAGTAAACGACAAACTGATCTGTCACTTGAATTTGATCTCTGTTTTTTCGGCGTTGTAATTGAGAGTGCCGTTCGGGACAGGTTTGGACTATGTGATATTTCATCACTTGTGATATCTGCAGCATAATTACATCTAAGATAACTGGTCAAGCAACATACTGCTTTACAACATGTACTGCAGTTTCAATTTCCGTCTCCATTTTTTTAATTAAAAAATTAAAAGAAACGCCGCTTCTGGGCTAATGTGCCAATATCATTTTCAATGACACGTGGTGCTCTACTAAGCCGTTTATTAAATATTTTCTTTCATTGTCTGTTGGGAAAGGGCGCATTAAATAGCATTAAGTAAGTCTGCAGTGTGAAACATATGTCACCCACAAATACATGAGGGACGGGGTGTCCACACTAGGCAACGGTTTCGAAGATACAATGGTTTCACAGTGAACGAATTCACAATAAGTGGAGGAATTTTGAATGATGCTAGTGTCGTTGTGCCGGCCGCAATTGTCAATATCACCTACAAGGAACTTGTAAACTGGATCAACAACTCCAGTAGAATGGGAAAAAATGTAACAGAAATAGCTTGAGCCAATGTTGTTAGGACATTTTATTTTCACGTGTTTTCCGTTCACACTTCCAATGCAAATCGGAAAGTGCCAAAGTTCTCTGAACCCTCCTCAGAGTTTTCCACAAATCAATCGGTCGGAACAGGTAAATACGAAGGCTGTAATATGTCCCAGTTACTTCCTTCACTATGCTGTAGACAGTTGTACGATGACCGCGAAGGAAAAAGCGATAGTTTCGTGCGAGTCACCTGCGGCCAAATACCCGATCGTTTCGCGTGAAGTTTACTCTCCACACTGGATTGCCTTGTACAGCCCGCACTGTGTTTGACATCGTCAGAACGCGGCGGTAATCGCTTGTCTCGCACGCGCACGCTGCCCGCACTCTGTTTGATCGGACCTTAATAAATGGGGCCATGCTTACAGATGCCAGAGGGGTATATAAGCTATACAGACCGGCCGGAATTAATTAGTTAGTTAATCGATCAGTTATTTATTCAGTCATTTCGAGTCGAGTCAGTCTAGCAGTCGGAAGTCTTCTCTACCCGGCCCGCCGAACCGGGGTCTAGACCCAGGACTTGGAGTTGGGCCAGCCTTCGCACCCCCTCTGCCGTCACCAAATGTAAGCATGCCATCCACTTATAATGGGCCTTATGGTATTGTGAGGAACTAGCAGGCAACCTGTCTGTTCATATGTTATTAATCTCTGTGAGAGCACCTGTAAATATACATCCTTAAGCCAAATCCTGTTTCATTACGGGTTCTAGCATAAGTTCCAGAACAGCGCTAACCTCTCTCTTGGTGCTATGCTTCTCGGATAGCGATATTCCAGAGAGCCAGTCTGATCTATTCGGCCATCATCCCTACCACTCGGGGCTGAGAGCTTTCGGTAGCCGTCTAGCCCTCCGTCTCAGGAGATTAGCGCGCCGCGTCCCGCGTGGCTAGATATGTATTGTTTCGCTATCGCCAGCGGGTGAATGCTAAGGCAGATCCGTTGGCTATAATTTGTAGAGGTGGCCTGAGATCCTATATTGGAACCACAACTCCTAATTAATAAGAACTTATGTACCTGCATAGACTAAACCGTATATACTACATTACGCACAAAAGCAGAGCAGGATTTTTTTTTCATTAGAGCATATAATTTAAAGTGTTTAATGTGAACTATCGCTCTTATATTCACAACCCTTCAGTTTGACAGAATACACATCAAAAGTAGTGATTCTTTTTATGATAGCTGCAAATTTTCGTATATTTATATATATTTTCTAATAATCTCTTTCTCGTAATAATGTAGTGAATCGTAAGAACAGCACAGGATGAATATAGCATTTAACTAAAACTACCAAACCCTTCTGCTGGACTAGAACTGGCGGCCCTCGGTATATGAGATCAGCGTGCTAGCCCCTACCCTACAAGTGAAAGCGTAATAATTTTTTAATATAGTATATGCTGTATTGAAGAAACACTACGCAAGTACGTTTGTCAGCGTTTTTCAGAGATCGCCTGAAAGAGCTACTTCACTCCTCGATTCTGAAACTACATGATCACACATATTGCGATTTAACAAAGCTTGTTACAAACACCTAACAATATTCAATGCACCTCATTTAGGTTATATCTACATCGACAAGATGTCAAATTTTATAGTTAACTGAAAAACACAATATGATCCTAAGAAAAGGTGTAGTTTGAACTGCAGATGTGAATGTCATCAACATTAAACGCAACTGAAGTGTTACTCAAAGGTTACAAGAGTACCGAGATTGGAGGGTGAGAAGTAATGCTCAACCTAGATGACGATGACGTGGGTTCTAAGGTCCGGCCAGCCATTCATATTTCGATTTTCTATGGTTTCCCTAAATCACTCTAGGTGCATGCCATGTTAGTTTCTTCCAAAAGCCATCATTGAATTAACTTCTAAATCCTTGTCCTCAATGCTTTCCCACCTCCAATAACCTAGACGTCGACGAGGCTTAAAACAATAATAAAAAGTGAATGGAGCAGCTTATGTAATGCTGATAGCATTTTCACTTGCATTTTGTTAGCATAATTTCTTCTCCTTTTTCTTTTGCTTCAAAGATTTGCTGAAGAAAGTGGGCTACGTTTTTAATCCAACATCTTAATCTTTAAATACGTGTCTGCTTAACGTATACCTTTTTCTCAGGACCTTTTATGTAACTCATTATGGGTAACGGAAATCGTTACTGCAAACGTTCCAAGAATACTCTCAGTATCATTATGAGTTGTAGAAGTATCCTTTTGACGACTGTAAAATATAGTAACGGATTTAATTCGAAGGAACGAAACAACTTCAAGTAACTAACAAACTTCCCTGACTTAACAACAAAATCCTCTCTGGTTCGACTTCGAGGCAGTAACAGTCAGCTTGCGACAGCTACAAGGTACCTGAAGACCGCAGAGTCAGCTGTCGACACCGTCATGTTTTTTGCAACACCATCCGGCTGGACACCAGAGAGGATTTTGTTGTATCGATACGCCGGGAAAGTCTTCACTCACACTTCCCTGACTCAAGCTAAATCTTTTTGGGCAGATGTATTTGAAAGGCAGATAGTGATTTAACTCTTAATTAAACGTAGCGTATGAGAAATGTTTAGTTGATACGCATAATGTTAATTCAATTATAGTGACTAAAAAAGTTTCACAACATTGAGTATAGTAGTTTTATTTAGCCTATTGGTAAGTTCTACCTAGAGAGAACATTAGACATCTTTCTAAAAATAATTCGATATTCGTTTTTTCGCTTCTGTCTGATATTACTTTCTGAGTTTGAGGCCTCGCTTGACAATAGTAATGGTCGGATTTTCTGCACACAGATTAAATTATCCTAAAAATTCTACTGCAGCTTCGACGGCTCGCAAGGGGCGGGGAAAGGGAGGCTGGCCCCTGCGACTGCCGCACCCCGCGCAACATGGCGTGGCGTGCCGGTGACAAATGCCGGCTGCTTTGTGGTGCGTCTATAAATCGGCCGTTTAGTGGCCAGCCAGGCAGGGCGACCGGACGCCACGGCCGGTGCAGATATGTCCCGCCCCCCAGCTTGCATTCTGCTATAACCTGCCAGCACAGGCTGGTCCTCAAGTCACAGCATTAAACCTCGGTCCCTTGTTGCTGGTTTACAACCGAACGAATATGACGTTAATCTCTCATTAATATCTACACCGATGATATTCTATAACAATGAGGACACATGTTTATAACAAGTGATTATTTCTGAATAGCTGATTACGTAGTGATGGTTCTAATTAGTTGAATAAAAGGTAAATAAATCGCTGACTGTGGAACAACACTTAAATGTAACTTTGTAATTGATTTAAACAAACTTGTTTCTGAATAATATCAGTGCATATACATGAAACTTTTAAAAATGAAATTTCTCTTGAACAGACTTTTGTATCTCGTGAAGATTTTGCTGTTTGGTGCTTTAATAGTTACATCAAAACTGATCTAGCTAAGAAAAACTTATACAGACATTGTGCTTATTTATATTTAAATGCTGACATGTAAACGTTGAACTGTTTCAAATTCACTAGTTAATGAGTAAGCACAAACATTCTCCAATACGTTCCTCACTACGAGGGCTTCCAACCCTTATTTGCATTACCTGTTTATGTTTTATTAGATGCGTCCGTGACCTTGACCATGTTGAATTTGGAACCTGAACTGTTAATCCACTGACTACTCACCAGAGTAATTTTAGAAAACATCAGAGGTGCAGCCATATTTTTTCTCCTTGCTTTGTACTCTTCCTGCACTAATTCTGTTAGCTCTTCGTAAAACATTTATTTTTACAACCATATGAAACTGCCACAACTTAGATAAAATTTATAATTGCGCACCAAGATTTTCTCAATATTTGAACCGGTAGTGCCGGCACGAGTTCGAACAGATTGATTGCATTGGTGAATTAGGAGAGACCTACATACAGCTGTCCGTGGGACAAGCAGTAGACGGATATATCAGCACCCGCTGAACGAAACATCTGTCGCTGAACCCATTGATGACTATTATTACGGGTAAATCAAAAATACCTGGTTTTACCACCAAGTCAATATAGTTTACACGATATGAACTCAGCTACATCACGTGTTAAAGACCAATGATGCCATTTGTATGCAAATAAGTAAACCATCACCATTGATCTTGCCTTGGATATGTTTCATGGGTCACTATGGAAACATGTTAGTCGCAATAATGTTTAAGGACGATACTTTGAGTAGATGGATGGATTTTTAATACTCATTTCGATCTAAATGGCTAAATGGACTGAATTAAACTTGGTACGAAATTAGAATATAGTCTTGAATATCTTTCACCCCGAACCATGAATTGTTCCGTTGGGAATCAAACTGGAATGCGAACACAATAAGCAAATAAGAAGAAGACGAACGAAAGCGTAACGACATTAATTTGGAATGTCAGCACAAGTAGAATGTAGAAAAAGCTATTTAATAGTATCATAAACATGGATAAATTAATATTTATGCTATCCAAAAGTACGAAAAAATCAGGAAAATAAACCAAAACAGGAATTAACTCAAATACTATATTAGTGAAAGTCGATTAAACGTACGTAAGATTATCTTCAAACTCAGAGACATAATTAATTTTAGACTAAGTACTAATGGGGCAAGAATAAATAATTTTAGAATGCATATTATTACTACAAATATTATTTGACTTTGACACTACTGTCGTTGAAGTCGACTTTTCACATAACAGAAATTTGAACTGCTCATTGTATTGGTTTGATTAATTTATACATATCTTTTAAATAACTTTTTATTACCCTATTCATTTCTTAAGTTATTTGAAACTATATTAAATAAATGTGAATGAGATTTGCACTGAGTGAGAACAATGTTCGCATTAGCACACAAGATACTTTCAATCTAAGAAAATAGTTCCTTCGTAAATTGAAAGGCAATACGATTACAATGAGCAAGTAAATAGATTACAGACTAAATCAAATTCTGGATTATGAACACAAAGCAAATATAACAAACAAACCTAGAAACAAGAAAGATGAAATCAAATATGTATCACTATGTAACACCCCTATATTTTTCATAACGGACAGAATTTGCCATTTTTATTAAATGGGGTGTAAGGGTTTGGGAGAGGCTATACTAGCCTTTTCCAACCAAATGTCAACCTCTCCTTCACGTGGTGCACCCAGTTTGCACGGACGAGGCTCTGACGACTGAAAGATTCCCGGTATAAGGAATCACCCACTGCTTACCAACTGGCCTCCGAAAGGAAGGGCGGAAGAGCGGGGAGCGGTTCAGGAAACCCTCTTGCCCTTGCGGTTGGAAACGGCCCCTAAAGGCGGATGAATCAGAAATGATCAACGGCATGGGGATGCAGAAGGCAACGGGAAACCACTGCATTAAAGACCCAAAGGGTATCCCGAGGCACATGTAATCCTCTCAAATTACATATATCATGATGGCTTCTTCCTGGGTAAAATATTCCGGAGGTAAAATAGTCCCCCAATCGGATCTCCGGGTGGGGACTGCTCAGGGAGGAGTCATCAGAATGGACAGAAACATTCTACGAGTCGGAGCGTGGAATGTTAGAAGTCTGAATAGCGCAGGTAGGTTAGAAAACTTAAAAAGGGAGATGGAACAACTTATGTTAGATGTTGTTGGGATTAGTGAGATTAAATGGAAGGACGCACAGGATTTCTGGTCTGGGGAACACAGGATAATTAGCACACAAGCTGTCAATGGAGTCACTGGTGTAGGATTTGTAATGAACAAGAAAGTAGAGAAACGGGTGAGTTATTATGAAACAGTTAAGTCACAGGATTATTTTGATGAGGTTAGAAACTAAGCCCGTCCCAAGCACATTAGTACAAGTGTATATGCCAACATCACAGGAAGATGACGAAGAAATAGAAAAAATATACGCTGAAATTGAAGAATTAATTCAATATGTGAAGGGGGAGGAAAATCTAATAATGCATGGGTGATTGGAATGCAATAGTGGGAGAAGGAAAATATGGGAATACTGTAGGAAGTTTTGGTCTAGGAGAAAGAAATGAACGAGGAAGCAGGTTGCTAGAATTTTGTGAAAGTTATAAGCTAGTAGTGGCAAACACACTGTTTCAGAACCATGCAAGAAGAATATACACCTGGAAACGTCCTGGGGATACAGGCAGATTTCAGCTAGATTATAATTATCATGGCCAAACAGAGATTCAGAAATCAAGTACTAGACTGTAAAGCGTACCCAGGAGCAGACATAGACTCTGACCATAATTTGATAATAATGAAATGCAGGCTGAAATTTAAGCGAATAAGGAAGCAGTATAAGCAGAACAGAGTGGAAGTGAATAAACTGAAACAATCTAGCACGAGAGAAAAATTTGCAGAAATGGTGGACTTAGGTCTAAGAAGTAAATGTGAAAGGATCTCAACTGAGGATGAATGGAATGCATTAAAGACCGAAATAATGAAAGCTGGTAAAGAAACATTAGGCTTTAGGGAACAAGCTGCCCGAAAACCTTGGATCACAGAAGAAATTTTGGAGCTGATGGATCAGAGGAGAAGGTACTAAAATGCCCAGGATGAATCAGGAAGAGAGCAGTACAGGCAATTTAGAAATCAAATAACTAGGAAATGCAAAATAGCAAAAGAAAAATGGCTACAAGCAAATTGTGAAGAAGTAGAAAAGGAAATGGTCGTAGGTAAAGTAGATGTTGCCTACAGAAAGATCAAACAGAATTTTGGAGAAATGAAGAAAAGAGGTATGAACATTAGAGCTGCCGATGGGAAACCTCTTTTAAGCTCAGAAGATAGAGCTAACCGATGGAAGGAATACATTGAGAAACTGTATGTTGGGGACGACTTGAACAATAGTGTAATGGAAAAGGAAGGTGATGTCGACTATTGATGACTTAGGAGATCCTGTTTTGAGGACTGAATTTAATAGAGCTCTGAATGACTTGAAAGCAAATAAGGCAGTTGGAACTTGATGAGATCCCTGCAGAACTTCTTAAATCTCTAGGAGAGGAAGGAATCGAATGATTATTCAAGCTGATATCAAAAAGTTATGAAACAGGAGAAATTCCAACTGATTTTAATAAAAATATCATCTTCACACTTCCAAAGAAAACACAAGCCGACAATTGTGAGAATTATCGCACCATTAGTCTAACATCACATGCTTCAAAATTACTGACCATGAATAATATACAGAAGGATGGAAAGGGTAGTAGTAGAGATAGTAGATGAAGATCAGTTTGGGTTACGGAAAAATCGTGGTATAAGGGAAGCAATTGTGTCTTTAAGATTAATACTTGAAAGGGGGATCAAGAAAAACAAAGATTACTTTTATGGTATTTGTTGATTTAGAAAAAGCTTTTGATAATTTTACGTGGGACAAGATGTTCAAAATTTTAAAGAAGTCAGGTCTAAAGTATCGAAATAGAAGAATACTCTATAAACTATATAAGAATCAAGTGGCTATTATAAAAGTAGAGAATCACGAGAGACATGCATCAGTTAAAAAGGGTGGAAGACAAGGTTGTAGTCTATCCCCGTTAATATTCGACTTGTATGTAGAAGAAACAATGAAGAAAGTCAAAGAAAAATTTCCATGTGGCATAAATCAGTATGCTACGATTTGCTGACGACATTGTCTTGTTAGCAGAGAGGGCTGAGGATATTGAGAGGTTACTGAATGGCATGAAAAAAATACTGAAGGAAGATTTTGGACTGAATATAAGTCAAAGCAAGACAAAAGTGATGAAATGTAGCAGGAATGATAAAAATACTAGTAGATTAAATATAAAAATGGTATCGGATGGAATAGAAGTAAGCGAATTCTGTTACTTGGGAAGTAAAATTACAACCGATGGCCGAAGCAGGAATGATGTCAAAAGCAGAATAACACTAGCAAAAAGAGCCTTAATGAAAAAGAGAAACCTTTTAGTTTCAAATATTGATCTAGGAATTAGAAAGAACTTTTTGAAACTCTTTGTGTGGAGCACAGCTCTTTATGGTAGCGAAACATGGACTTTAGGAATACCGGAAAGAAAGAAAATTGCAGCATTTGAAATGTGGTGCTACAGAAGAATGCTGAAAATTAAGTGGACAGACAAAGTAAGAAATGAACGAGTTTTGGAAATGATGGGTGAGAAAAGAAGTTTGTGGAAGAAGCTTACTAAAAGAAGAGACAGGCTGGTAGGTCATATTTTGAGACATGCTGGATTTGTTTAATTTGTTGGTGGAGGGAACAGTCGAAGGTAAGAACTGTGGAGGAAGACAGAGATTAGAATATATGAAACAGATAATTGAGGACGTGTGCTGTAAGGGGTATGTAGAAATGAAGAGGTTAGCACAGGATAGGAAAGGATGGAGTATTGCATCAAACCAGTCGAAAGACTGACGACAGCAAAAAAAAAAAAAAAAAAAAAAAAAAAAAAAAAAAAAAATCATGTCATAAATTAATATGGATTATAATGATTATTAATATAAGTATATATTTGATCCAAGGTGCTACTCCATCTAATAATGAGAGTCGTAGAGAATGAGCGACCGCAAGTAACAAATAGATGAAAATGAAAAATGGAAGATAAGATGAAGAATGGATAATTTTTAATGATGTGAGACATTGGACCATTTATGAATTACGGTCAAAGGCTTAATAGATCATGGGGTATCTGTAGTAAAATGGTATTTAATTGTAGCAATTAACTCGAAGAATGTCACGGGAAGAAGCTAGAACATATATAAATTATTAATGAGCAAAGTTTCATCAAAACCCATATGCTGTTGTGACGGATGTGGAATATTTTCCCGATTTCTTAGTCATTTTTAGAACTTATGTCAACCCGTGTAATACGTTAACACTCTGTATTTTTTTTTCTTGAAATTTGTTCTTTAGTTTTTACGTCATGCGTTCACCAACAGGAAAATATTCCAAGACTTTTTATTATGGCCACTATATCATCAGTAGTGCAAATTTCAATGATTTTTTTAAAAACAAAATTCTTGTACAGATGTGACTGTTTTAGAATTTTATTTTACGTATAGGCTATGTATATTTGCTGCATCATTCCACCAACAAAATGAAAAATAATAATAAAAAATAAAATAAACTTACATGTTAAAGTTTACCATAAAAAGAAATTGTTTGTTACATATATCGGATTAATAATTTGTTTAGAGAATAGTGCAGTGGAAATCCTTTGCCTGTAAGGTCTTAATGGCATGTGTTTAATTCAGGAATGTTGCCATTGACTGCATGTGACACTTAGAGAATATTACTTCCGCTGTTGCGAATTTGGGCATTTATTTCATATGTATGAACATGAATGTTGTTTTTCGAGGTCTTCGTAAGGACAAGAGTTATATCAGCTAACACCCTGTACTTTAGTTTATTGTAACAGTCCTGCTAACAATATATAAATATTGCAAATAAATTATATTTTTCAAAATCCCGAGTTCATTCCATAATTTTTATCAGATTTCCCAATAATGTGGCAAATCAATTATTGCTAGGCGAACTCATTATTGCTACGCAGTATTTATCTTTCATAACAAATTTTTATTAACCCAGTCCCATCAAAGCAGAAGCTCTATAGAATCAACTATCGTGCTGGCTGCTCTTTCAGTGCAATCTTTTGAAATAAAAGATTTGAGGACAACCTATTATATTTTTTTCATGGAAGCAAATAACTAAATTAATTTGACAGATTTTTTAATCATTCAATTAATACAGAAACAAGTCTGAATACATCATTGGTTAGTTGTCTACCAGCATTTAGAAGGTAAAATCACTTCAGGAGTTATTATGGGTTGATTATTATCAAAGTATAACATACATGTTTTTTTAAATATTATAATGTTCATTACGTGCCATTAAGCTTCTACAGCAGGCATATTCAGCCGTCCTGTCCAATTTCGGAAGAGCGATGCGACAATATCACTCTCACCAGTAGATGAGGGAATTCAGGTTAATGCTTCGTTTCAGTTAGGAAACAGAAATGGATGCTATTTCATTCTCGAGTTCGGGAGGAAACGTCGAGTGTCCTTCTCCCAATCAGAAAATTAAGAGTGATTTTGTGTCATTAACAACTTCAGGTGCTATTGTGACGGGTATGGCAAAACATTTTTGTTTATATTAAACTTCCTAATAAACACAACAGATTCCTTTTGTGATGTTCCGCGGTGATCAGTTACTTTCTCACAGTGTAGTGTGAGAATTTTGGTACTCGAATTCTCTCTGAGATATCAACAACCTATGTAGCTAAGGCCACTAGTGGTTTTCTTGCGACGTTAATTGTCAGGCTGATATCATTGAAGAAAGGATGTTTGATTCGGTGATCAGTCTAGAGGACATATTATCTTTTCATTCACCAGTGGTAAACATTATTTGTTAGAATTAAGTCTTCCAAATACGAAAGGCGGACAAGACATTTAAGAATCGCCTTAGCCACCGATTTTGTCGCTAGTTTCATGCAACTGTTTTTTTCTTTGGACATGACAGTACTGAGAGTCACAGACTTATGTGTTGTTGTAGTTTCGTCTTGTGAATGTTTCTTATCATTGTTATATGATGATATAGTATATTCACAGCAGATGCTTATAGGATCAGTACAATGAGTGACACGATTCAGTAATGGTCGGACTACATTTGGAGGTCTCTTAATTGCCTTTCCACGAGAACAAAGATGCTTAATCTAGATGAAACCTTCCCAATGGCGAGTAGAAAATAATGGTGGAGAAGCAGGAAAGTTGAAGGAAACCTTAGTGTTTTTTTTAAATAAAATTTCCTGTTTGTTTCTCGGGAAACAAACAGAGTAATATCATTATTGATGCACAATATTTCGGCGACTTAAGCTCCGTCGCCATCTTCAGTTGCAGTTGTAAGCCTTGAAGTCTGCCTTGATCGTGTTGTTTGAATACTGGCATGGCAACGACAGACGTTGTTATGTTGCCTAGCAGCATCTCAGACATCATTAGACGCCCGCGGAACACAAAAAGCAGAGCGTTGGTGACGAGGCAGCCTCAATAACAGGAATCCATGCATCACTTATCTGGAACCCACAATCCCTATATAGAAAGCCAACGCACACGGACCTATACCTAAACGCGCATAGTCATCCATCCGGCACAGCGCAAGACAGTACTAACTACTCTTGTCCACAGAGCGCGGGCAATATGTGATAAAGACAGCTTTCCTACTGAGTTAAAACATCTACGTGATACTTTCAGAAAGAATGGGTACAATGAACATCAGATACAGTTGGCATTCCGGGAAATGAAACACAGGCCTAATAACCACGATAATGGTCCACACGATAAATTAGCCTTCTTGCCGTACTCTGGCGCCACAACATCTAGGGTCGGAAGGGTCCTGGCAAGAAATGGCATTAAGACCATTTTCCTACCACCACTAAAATTGAGAAACATTTTGCGCTCTCCAAAAGATGACCTTGCCCTTCGTACACCCGGATTTTATTGCATCCCGTGTGAATGTGGAAAGAAGTACATCGGCTAGACGATACGGTGTGTACAACAACGTTGTTTGGAACACGCCCGACATGTGCGCCTGGGGCAAAAAGACAAATCAGCAGTGGCGGAACATAGTTTGACAGAAGGCCATGGTTTCGATTTCGAAGCGACTAAGGTGTTGACACATGCGAGAGGTTTCTGGGACAGCGTCATTAAAGAAGCATTTGAAATTCGCCTCGCGTCTGATTTGGTTAACAGGGATTGTGGGTTCCAGATAAGTGATGCATGGATTCCTGTTATTGAGGCTGCTCGTCACCAACGCTCTGCTTTTTGTGTTCCGCGGGCGTCTAATGACGTCTGAGATGCTGATAGGCAACATAACAACGTCTGTCGTTGCCATGCCAGTTTCCAAACAACACGCTCAAGGCTGACTTCAAGGCAGACTTCAAGGCTTACAACTGTACCTGAAGATGGCGACGCAGTTTAAAGTCGCCGAAATATTGTGCACCGATAATAATATTACTCGGTTTGTTTCCCGAGAAACGTTTATATAAAAAAGTTGTTTTCTAGTTTTAAAAAAAGTTTTACTCATACATAAATGGTTCATACTGAAATACAAGATAATTTTTGTTTCCTTTCAATTATTCAGAAAAAGAACGATTTTATTATTGTAGAATATCATTTAATCTGAATTAAATTCAGTAGACTTTCGAATCGATAATTTTCTGAAGATCAAAACGTATGCCACACTACAATCGTCATTTAACTTCATTATTCCTTTAAATATATATTTCTAAAACATATACACTATTACAAATTTAATCAGTCTTTTCTGATATCATCAGTGTGTCTTAGAAATCAAATACTTTTTTTTTCTTATTGCTTTACTCATCGTCGACGGCTAAGGTCATTAGAGGCGGGATGGGACTGGGGACAAGGAACGGGAAGAAATTCGGCCATGGCCTTTTTGAAGGAACCGTTCACCTGGAGTGATTTGGAGAGACCATGGAAAACCCAAATCTGGACGCCCGCAAGGGGATTCGAACCCGCGTCCTCCAGAATGTGATGCCAGAACGTTAATGGTTCACCCACCACGGTAGGTGAATCAAATACTAAGTCTTTATGAAGGCTTCCCAGAAGTTCGTTAAGCACATTGAAGTTCACGGATGTGAGTCACTCGAGAAATTTGCTTCACTCCGACTATGTGTTCCCGGTACTGGTCTCTTCGTGCAACTTGTTTATTTCTCGGAGGCAATTTTGAAGTTACTCTGAACACAATACCAACACCCACTGTGATACGGTGCTGTGAGCCAGCACGCATATGAACGCTGCTGAGCTGACTCACACGGCCGCCCGTTGTGGCCCATTGCCCGTGCCAGCTCGACCGTCGTGTCCAGTTCCCTTGGCAACCCGCCAGCACACGGTATGCTCAACCTCTTTCAAAGACGCAACGAAAGCGAATTTCTCACTCATTCGCTAACTAATTCGTAGAGGAACCAGCAGCAACGATATAAAATGACGGATGTGTCATTACGCAATGGTTATAAGTACACAACCTTCAGTAATATGTTATGAATTTTTCGAAAGTAGAATTCTGTAACAACGTTTAGCTGAATAGCCAACAGTACAATGAAACAATCATAAAAAAAGGAACGCATGTAACAGAAGAATTAGAGAACGCTGTTATCTAGGAACTGAAATTAAAACTTGTGGCCGAAGTAAAATTGATATCGAATGCAGATTACTTCAATAAAAAGACCACACTTGATGGCTTCAGATTTTTTTATTGATTTGTTATATATTGTTTTAAGTTACTTAATACAAATTTCCGATATTTTTAAGCAAATAACCCAAGATAAAGACATATCGTTGCTTTGGCACAACAGTCAAATATTACTTTCATAAGTTAATAGGAATAAAATGATTGCTAACAACAGTTCTGGAACATTTTAGCAAATTACTTCACAATTTAAAGTTTTAAATAAATTTGTACAGTAAATCCTACCTTGCAATTCAAGTTAAGGAGCATTTCAACCCGTACAAACATGTCATTAATACAGGATCACTTAGAATGCAGTAACCAATAAAATATTTGATTAAAAGTAGTTATCGCACTATTAGGCCTACAAAGATATTGGATAACAGAGATAGACTACATAAGAAGAGTACTAAGACAACACAGGATAAAATAACATTTAATTCAAAACGCCAATACCCAAGGTTGACCTCGAACTGGTGACCCAATGAAATTGTTGCTAAAACGTTTACTAAACATTTTTTAAATTATTTGCTTAATACTATAGAATCTATTTTGAATTTATTTTCAGGAGGTTCTGAAGTAATGTATTAATTATCTTGTAAACTACTAAACGATATTTCGTGAAGGAATGTACAAAATTTCCTCCGCAGTGTTTAATTAAAAATGTGAAACGTTATTATAACCAAAATTACGTATGGTTATAGTGTAGAAAATTCATTATATACTAAAACTAGCACAATTAGTAGATAAACATTATTCATTTCATGAAATTACATAAATATCAAAACAACAGATTTTTAAGTTACAGTGGTCTGCGAGCAGCTTGCTTGGCATACCGATCAGCCATCTCGTTTCACAAGAGGTTACAGTGTGCCTTGACCCATTTAAATTCCACTGTCTTGCTTGAGCGTTTCAGCTCTTGAGCCACGCTTACAATATCATATACTCGGTGGCCGTTGTGCCATTGTCTATGGTGGTTTTTTAGTAGGGACAATGCCGATCTTGAGTCGGAAAAAATTAAAAACTTTGTGGCAGGAGAGCTCTTGGCATATTTAAGTGCTTCCAAAATACCCGTTAGCTCTGCAGTCATGATAGAAGCCTCTGCTGGTAACTGAAAGAGACCCTTGTCTCCTGATTTTGGTATGAAGAAAGCGCATCCGGAAGCATCTGAAAACTTAGAACCATCCGTGTATATCTGTTCCATTTGGGATCGTTCGTGAAGGTACTGGTAAATACTTGTTCTGTAGCTTTCCAACTGGGTGGTATCTTCCGTGTCTATATGTACCTCCAAGTTGGTGACAGTGTCCCAATACGGGGCCTCGACGGAAGTCATTTTTCTACTTTGGCGCATTCTGGCACGAATGTTATTTGTTTCTAGATATTCCGCTGCAAGAGGAGGCATTCTTTTCTTTATCCAATAGGTGGCGGTTAAACATTTAATTGTGAGATTGTGTATGGCGCACATCAATGTAATTAGACATATCAAAGGCAACATAAAATTCAAGTGGAACACGGAATGGAAGAGCTTACTTACGATCAAAGGCGAACATTACGGGCGCATTCACCCAGAAATACCCTCCCATCAATGGTATGAAACACATAAAAGTCCCCGCAGACTCAGCACTTGTATTGCTATATTAAAATTCAACCATGGCTGTTTCAAGCAACACCTTTACAGATTACACGTTGTAGACTCTCCCAACTGTCCCTGTGGGGAAATTGAAGATATAAACTACTGCCGATTGAAGAAGTTGGAAATTGAGCATTCCTTAGATACCCTCATGAAAGTAGGAATTCCGTTGCCCACTTGTGCTACCTCACTCCTTGCATCTGATGATTATACGGTTTATAAGATTTTGTATCTGCATATAGAAAATATGGGTATTACAATTTAAATCAATTATAAATAACATGCACTTAATTGTATGATATTATTATTGACGAATGACTGGTGGTATTCGGTAATACAAAAATGTCTAATGCACGATCTACCATTGTTATATTATTGATGTCCTTGCGTAAAACGGAAATGGTAATTTCATGTAATTATTATTGGTATTCTATTGATGTTATTCTGTATAATGAAAAGAGCCAACTGCATGATATTATTATTGTTATATTGATAATATGAGATGTTAAATTTTAAAACGAAGGTGGCTGTATGGGTACAAGCCCAAATGCTAACAAAATAAAAAAATAAAAAAAAAGTTACAGTGGTCTGGAATAATAAGTTTTAAGAATTGGTGGTACAAATACAATTATTATCTCTAAACATAATTTAAACCTAATACTTTATATAAAAAATGTTACAAAATGCAAAAAAGGATAATAAGTGCTTATTTGATATACGCTGGGTTGCAAAGTTTGTGCCCTGACGCTCGTGAGTATCTTATACAGATGGAATGACCCTTCAACGTCACGGGTACTTTGCGGTACACATCAGGAGACGGACGTTGTCGTAAAATATCTTCAGTTGATTCTATCTGGTCTCCAGTAAGGTTCTTCCAAATGGCAAAAAAAACAGGATTTCATTTAAGCTCTGCCTTCAAATTATTTTTAACTAAAAATTAACTTCGTTTCTCTACATAAAAAGCAAGATTTAATCCTGAATTCTTCATAACCTGCATATATTCGTAAGGAATAAACCCAGTATTAAACTCTCTCGGTGAGTCAGTTGTGTAAAATATTCTAGGGCTTTCCACCGAGGTAGCGCGTCAATGTAGGGCGACGTTTCGAAGCCTGCCGCAGGCTCCATCTTCCGGTGAAAGATGGAGCCTGAGGCAGGCTTCGAAACGTCACCCTGCATTGACGCGCTACCTCGGTGGAAAGCCCTAGAAGATTTTATACAATAAATCCAGTAGTTTTCAGTTTTTTTTTTTTTTTTTATAAAATTACGGAAGTCAGCTAAATTTACTATCAATCATTGCCGCGTTTGACAGAATATTCATGTGATTCTAAAATTGACGCTATAGCTATTGCTACAAACGATGCAACAACTAGTTTTACATAGCTAAGATGTACATTATAAAAGCCTACAGCTTCAATCAAAGTCATCCATCTCTAACGGTAGCGTGATTTGTAGGTTGCAACATCATCAACCAAATTTGGAATGGTTTAGAAGGAGCTTAGAGAACTAGTGAGATGGGCTGCATGAAGTACCAATAAATCTATTGTTTCGTCTGCAGTAAACCACATAACATCGTTTAGAACGTTAAACAGAAATTTTACAGAGTATTTTTGTGAATAAGGGTGAAATCCTGCCATTTGAACTTTATACCAGTGAGCATTGAACACCATGGTAGTACTGCACAAATTCTTATTTAACTATTGCCTACTGAGTCTCTTCCTGTCTGCATTTGCGTTAAAATAGTCTGTTTCCTCCAGAACTGTAGCTGTTCATGCTTAGTGTCCGTACCACTGTAAATTTTCTGTTATAGATTGAGTTTCACTCAGCTTCGTCGATCATTACGACTGTTCTTAAATTTTGAGCAAAAATAGATGGAACTCCACGCTTAATACTTTCAATTTACTAAAATTTACAATGGTTATAACTAAGTTACAGCAGAGTAGCAGTAGTGCAATTCCTTTTAAACAACGTAATTTAGTTTAGAACAAACATTTTCACAGTAGCTGACTGCAGAACAATGTCCAATAATTTGTTTAGTTTTTAACTTCAGACTTATTCAGTAAGATACTTATTTTTATGTAATCTATACCTAAGTATATGGAGTACGCATTATAGTATACCTTTATAAAAAATACGTGTATAATGAATTTAAAAAAGAAAAACGACGGTCTCCCAGAAACTAATTCACCACATTTTTTTTTTTTCCAGTCCCCAATAATGATACGAATGCGAAAGTTTAGATATGAATTCTTTAAAGTTTTCAGAGTTCGCGCGCAAATTTTCCGTTTCTCCGACAGATAGCGTACTTGTAGCAACGGTTCAACATAGCGTCTGTGGGTGATGTTTGTTACAAGCAGAGTGTCGTCATTGAATTTCTCACTGCGGAGCACGAAAAGGTTGTAAACATTCACATTATGTGCAATTGATGGAGCATCAGCAGTCGACAGAAGTAAGAGGCCATCTGAAAGCGGTTCTGCCGAGCTCGAAGATTTGCATCGGTCGGGAAGGCCACCCTCGGCTGTAACACTTGACAAGATGCATCGTGCTGATGTGCTCATTCGCGAGGACCGACGCATAACGACTCGGCAGTTGGCGCGGGAGCTGTCAATCAGCAAAGGAAGTGTGGGTGTAATCTTCAGAGCTCTTGATTACGCAAAAAAGTGTTCACGATGTGTTCCACGCCGTCTTACGGAGGAACACAAAATTCTCAGAAAAAACATTTCTTCTGAGTTCCTGCAACGTTTTGAAGCTGAGGGGGAAGCCTTCTTGTCCAGGATTGTGACAGGTGATGATACCTGGATTAACCATTTTGAGCCGGAAACAAAACGGCAATCGATGAAATGGCGCATCCTGACTCTCCACAGAAGAAAAAATTCAAAGCAACTGCTTCCACTGGTAAGGTCATGATCACTGTGTTTTGGTGTGTGCTGGTGTCATACTCATTGATGTGATGCCGAGAGGCACCACCATTAATTCTGAAGCCTATGTGAACACATTAACCAAACGCAAGAACCATTCCAGCGACTTGGGCTCCATAACAACCCAGGTGATTGTTTGCGTCATAACGCACGCCTTCACACAAGTTTGAGGACGTTGAAACACATCACCAAACAGGGTTGGACGGTGTTACCCCATCCACTCTATAGACCTGACCTTGCTCCCTCAGACTTTCATTTGTTTAGGCCATTGAAGAATATCATTCGTGGGAGAAATTTTGAGGATGACGAAGAGATGAAGAAATGACTTCGTGAACAGATGGAGTGGTACCACCAGGCCATACACTCTCTTGTATCTCACTGGAGGAATGCCATAGAACGGGAAGGAGATTACGTGGAAAAATACGCAGTGTAGAAGAAACGTCATTCTTTCTTGTGTATAATTTTTGAAGAAATCAATGTGGTGCATTAGTTTATGGGCCACCCTCGTATTACTGACTGCGCCGTGGTTATATAAAAATAACACTTAGACATTTTTCAGAAAGGTTACACAGCAAAATCTCATACTAGCCGGAGAAAATCAACGGCATCAGTTTGTGGTAATTAAATTGAAAGTAAAAACGTGATGGTACTTCACTGAAAAGTTTGACACATGTAAATAATCGGCATCAACGAAATCAAACAATGACCTTCAATTTTCAAAACGTAAATTTTGTAGTTACAAGCGAATGGCTACCGTATCTCATCACAGTTATTGTTAGAGTATAGTCTGCTCAATTCCAATTTGTAACATACAAAAATGACATTAATTTGCCATTTATTGTAGCAATAATAAATTATTAACGATTTCCATCTGATCAAATATTTGTATACCAAAATATGCAAATTAACAAGAATTTCTTTAACAATTCTCACTTTTACGAGTTGCAAGAGATTTCTTAAATTCTCAGATCCCAATCAAGTTTGTAAGTAAGTTTTCTTAATTTTATCGACATTATTAACAAAATGAGTGTTCACATGTTTTTTTCCCCCCTATTTTTTTCAACGAAATAATTTTCCTTCCCAATATCAAAATATCCTTGTTTAAAAGAAACAATTACAACTACCTATTGTAATTAGTGCTTTGCTGATTAAATAAACTAATGTTCACAAGATTCTGTGTAATTCTAAATACACACGTACAAGACGCTAAATGAATACACAGGCATGTTACTGATGACGTAGGAGGCAAATTCGTCAGTAAATTTCTGAAGTTTTGTTTTGCGACAAAACATATGATTGGTATTCATCTTGTTGGCGGTTTTCGCTAGAAGTTTTGGTTCAACCTTAGTGAAGTAGGGTACAGCTCCTGTGAACAGAGAAGTTCCAGAATATGTAATTGCAACATGTAACTGTACACCAACATTTAAAGTCGCTTTTAATTGTATTTAAACATTTAAGTAGTAATAACGGAAAACTAGATTATCACGAGTTTTATTTGACCTTCTGTCAGGGAAATTAAACATTGCTACCAGAGGATTTCATATATTTTCTGTTAACGCTTAAAATAAAGCCAATTCTTTTCAAATCATTATGAATAATTACTATAATATTAATAACCAAATTAGATAATTAGTACTATTTGGTTAATTCATTAGTAATAGCACTGTTTCAGTTGGCTGGCGCTCCTTATATTTTTCTGGAATTTTCTGTTCTAGACGACTACCAACGTGCATTGGGTTGCTAAGTCAGCTGACGCCTCATTGTTAATGTAGCTAACTCACAGTAATTATCTCTCAGTCTTCAGGGCTCAATTGGCAGTAGTCAAGTCAAACCTACATATTCCAGAACAGAGGTCTGATGTATTACAATCTTCGACGGATTCAAAAACAAAATAAAAATTGTAACTAAGGAGAGAGATCTCACTTAGGAAGGAAACTTGGAAAATAGAGATAATTGTCGAAATTAAGTGGTTCGTGAAGGTGTAGTTACATGTCGACCTAGTTTACCTGGAAAATATTAACCACGGGTAACAGTAAACCATTTTTTTCCACAAACAATCGCTAAAAAATATATAAGATATTCGGTACATGTACCGAAAGTAAGTAAGTAAATCATAACTAACCGATAATTCTATTAAAGAATGCCGTTAACAACATTTCGCTGCATTTTCACATGTTTCATTAGTTTGTACTTCTCATAATACAAAAACATTTAAAAAAATGCAATATTCAAAGCCAAAATTGAAGGCTTGAACACCAATGCATCAAAAAACTTTGTAATAAATAATCTTCAGCACCACATTCCTACTGACAAATTTTTAATCTATATAATATATCAAAGCTCTTCAAACAAAAAGCAGCATGAACTTGTTTCTCTATTCCCATTCACTCATATGCAGACCGGTCCCTTCACGTATGTTCTGTATATATTTCTACGATCGGTTACCTATTTCTTTTGAATTCAGGAGAACTTTCCTATTAGATCATTTAACGTTGATAAGTTTTTTTGTCATTTCTCCGAAATTTAGTTTCGTCCTCCTTTAAGACGAATGTCCTTTACAAACATGTTCTTTTTTTCACACTTTTCATCAAGCTTATTCTCTTTTGGCTTCCTAGTGTGACGCAAATTCTCACTTCTAAAATGTTTAAGCTGTATTTTTGTCACCTTGATCTCTGCCTCACGCTCTGATGAATCGACACCAAAACAAATTTCTGTGTATCAAGTTATTTCCGACGTTTCTTTACTGGCTCTGATTGTTTCCGTCTTCAGTGTTCTGTTTTAGATTACTTCTTTCACCTTTATTTCCTACATCTCTGTTTGTAGTCCGTACGACTATTTCCTCTTCTGAACGTCTCTGCAGCTAATGAGGGACTGAAAAACATAACGCCATCCCGTTCGGCAATATCGTTACTAGGCGAGATCTCAGACTGAAAATATTATAGTAGAATTTAATTTTATTTTTAACGAAAAACCAGACAAAATTCAAATAAAAAGCTTGAACAACCATGCAAAAAAGGGAGGATCTCAAAATAACCAGCACACACAAAATACCAAGAAGCAGTAGTTATAAGTTCAACAGACCCTTGAGAAAACAGCAATCATGACAGAAGAAAAATTTCTTTGTGTTAATGGATGGAATCAACAATAATTTTTAAGTGTATCCCCTCATCTGTATGTCCACTGTAAAATAAGAGCTACTTTGTACCCTAAAACTGTTAAGTATACAGGGATGGTTCGTAGCTGCTGTATGATCATACAGACTTTCAAATTCTTTATATGAGAGCGGCGATGGAATTTTTTAGATACATACGAACCCCACAAATACCAATATCACAGAACTGCTGTGTTTTGACAGATGCAGAGACCACGAAATACTTCAAGAATGGAAATCTCAGAAAGCGAACGAAATTGTAAAACTATCATGAAGTACTAATATAAATAAGAATGCTTTTATACAGTACGCTGCTAAAAAATTTGATGTTGGATTAGTAAAATTTCTAGTACAGCCATATGTAATCGAGAGTTAACAGTGAATCTTATCTAAGAGTAGAGGTAAACACACTAAAAAAAAAAAAAAAAAATCTTGATGATAATTATAAATCTTGAGTGAGTGGTGGTAGGTGCCGAAAGTCACTGGGTAACTACAGTACATTACTGATATTTCGTAGTGTCTGCGGAAGGATTGAAGTTTAATTGGAATATTTATAGTTGACTGAGCTATTAGTTGCAAACTAAAGCTTACCGTTTTCAGGATATGATACAGTAATCAAATTTATGGCACCACACTTCGTAAAACGTTTCTGGCAACACAGTATCTGTATTTCTGCTTGTATTAGAAACAGATCGCACTTAATTTCCAAAGTACGGTGGGTGGTTGTTATCAAATGTTGACCAAGAAACACATCTATGAAGTCATTGATAATAAGAGTAACAGATATAAATCAACCGGATGAGTACAACTGGGGTTTTTGTAATTTTATCATGACAACTAAATAATACTATTTTAAATATTGATATGTTTTTTAAGAAATGTTTAAGTATTAGTAGTTTGTGGTTCAAGAAATGAACGTAGCACCAGTATCTTTGACTGAAAATAGTCAAAACAATGAGAGCAAACGAATTCAAAATTATTCTCTTGTATCCACAGTTCAACCATGAAAAACTTGAACAGCAAGAAGAACATAAATTGGATCCGATTTAAAATGGGAGAATGTTTTTGAAATATTTAATATTTTTATGAAGAGTTCGGTTTGTTATGTAAGTAAATGTACATTAATTTTGGTACACGATAACTGTTTCATCTTTAGTTGTCTATAAATGAGAAGAAAGGCAAAGGTTTTAGATTACGACATAGTACGTAGAGTTATCTTCCCAGTACTACTACACTTGGCCAAATGCCCACATTCCATGATATTAAATGTAGTTCAATGAGGGTTGTGTATGAATGTGAGCGATTGAGTGGATTATAAACTCAATCAAATATAAAGGTGAGTTCCATAAGTTGGTATAAAAGTAATTATTTCACTTCGTTTCGGAACTTCTTAACACATGAAACGTGATAACAGCAGACTGTATACGCTCTGAGTCCTTATTGTTAACCAAAATATAAAATCTTTAGCTTTCTTAAAAAATCTATTAATCAGATTAGGTTATTGGCTTTCATGTGCGGTAAAACGAGTGGTTCATGATTCAAGTGCCTTGAAATTAATTGCCGTATAATTATTTACGCTAATTTATTTATTCAAAATCTCGACGCTAATATAAATTTCTGGGACTGCAATACTATAAACGACATTTCTAGTTTAATTTTGTTGCAAATTTTTCCGTAAAATAAGAGCGGGGAACGTGAAGAGGGCATTATATCGAAGCATTCAACAGGTTAGTACTGTATTCGGGAAGGAGGCTAAGCTCATACACTCCCCTCAATGTCTTTAGTAAATTACCTTAGTTATGAGTCGAATCGAACTCTGCGATCGGGATCAGACCGGTCTATTTCAGAAGGTCGTCTTCTGTCAGCGTCGGGCCGGTCTTCTTCAGCAGTTTGTCTTCTGCCAGCGTCAGGCCTTTCTTCTTCAGAAGATGTTCTTCTGAGAATGGATCTACGTTGACGTGACGTGCGACGCGCCTGATGGAATGGCCCACTTCCGTCCTCTTCAATGGAGTTGGTGTACACCAGGTACATTAGCACCAGCCCAAGAATAACCGTTATAGCCAACAGTCCCTACCCACAAAGAACAAAATCACCACATTAAAATAACAAAACTTCCTATAAATAGTTTTCAAGGACAGTTTTCAGAGATGCAAGGATAGTTTGAATATTTCTCAGCCATTCATAATGAATGAAACTGCCAATAATTCCAGCCTTCTAATGGTACATAATTTTAAGATGACATTAGGAACATAAAATAATTTTATATGGTGAATATTGCCGTATTTTATTGTATTTTAACAGTTCTCACAATACCAATAGCGTAAAAGTCAATCGTCATTTTTATTCCAGACTTTTTATCAGACAAAATACAAAACAATTAAATGTTACCAGAATTTCCCCTTGAGGACACTATACTTAACCATTCTCGATTCTGGGAATATAATCTCAACTGTATTCACAACTTTCGAAAATAAGAATTGATTTTTATTTTCTAGTTACATTTAAAACAAAATAGTTGTAAAATGTTGAACAGCCTGAAAATAAAAATCACAGCACTATGGCCATAAAAGGATGCAAATTTGTTTAAATTTGTAACTAGAAAACAGAATTAATGTAAAATGCGTGGAAGTTGATAATACAGGTGAGATTGTCTAGTTAGAATTAAGAATGGTTAAACATGATGTCCTCAGGGGTAAATTCTTGGAGCCACCATTTTTCCCTCTGTGAAAATATTGCTCTAGCATATCTTGGAAGTAACCCTCAGATAAAAATGTCTAAAAACACTGAAAATGCTACTCTAAAGAAAATAAAAAACATAGAACTATTTTTTGATAGGTTAAAAAGTAGTGCAGCCACCGAGCAGTACATGTCGTTTATATAAAAAAGGACGCTAATATTCTCAACTACTGGTTATAAATTCATTACATGAATCTTCTCTACATGAAATAGTTTTTATTTGCGTAGAGCCATTCGTATATTGGTGGCTGCACGACTTTTTACTCCTATGTGAGTGGCGAAAGTAAATAAAACATAATATTTTAGCTACCTGAAAAATGATGTCTGTGAACATCAGTCATCAAGATTGATACCACAACGCTGATGGCGCCACATCGCGCCAACAGCGCCCCGAGGTGTTTCCACGGTAACGTCCACCTTTTCCGACAATGTGACTCACTCTGCAAATACGCTAGCGCACAAGCAACTTCTAAGATGTTCCCAATTGGAGCCCGATAACATATCAGGATACAACAGGATTTCTTTCTGAGGATATCTTACGATCGGCCCATTTTTGGCCGTTTCGGATTGTATTCCAAAGTCACTAGAAACTATTAGCTGCGTGTATGATTTTCTAAACATTAGAGACTGCAGATTAATGCGTTGGCGATAAAAGAAGAGCTATTTTTACAGTATCTTCACGTGTGGAGAATTCAGCCGGGACTACAGTAAAACGTAACCATAGTGCACGATATTGCAAAATCCGTATTTTCTTTCCTCTCTGTTGCTGTTATTGTTGGTCAGGCTGCAATACAAGCTAAAAGGAAAACAAAAACTGTGTTTACATTATTCCTTCATCACGGACTCCTAGAAAACGAACGAGTACAGTATATTCGTCATATTTCAGCGTTTTTAATTAAAACATGAAGAGGACATGTTGAGGAAGCAGCTGGTTCGTACCAGTTTTGCGTAGGTTCCGAAAGTGGTGCAGCCCCCGTATAATCTCTGGAGTACAGATCGGAATGGCGTGCTTAAAAATGACGTATGCTGCATCCACGCCATAATCACAGACATATACAAAAGTGTCGAGCAGAATTGGAAAATGAATCCGTATCCATCTTCCATCCTCAGTCAGAATCTGATCACTCATTTCTTTGTTGCTAGTACGCGCTACTTCGAGGCCCCAGAAGGCAACCGTCTAACTGTAAGGAAAGGTGGTGAACATACCACAGAATTGACACCTTTGTTGTTGATAGATTTTCCTAGTTTCTCTGAAAAGTGTGAACGGTTAGAGCGCACAGGAGCTAGTTATTTTGTATTCTGAAATCTCACTTATGTAACTGAATGCGACGCGACTAAGAAAATAGCCTGAGACTCACGTGCAATTTTTAAAAACTGTTGTTTTTTTTTGGTCAGAAATAACTCATTAGCGTTTTGTTTAAGAAATTAGGGACCTTTTTGGATATAGGCGAATAAACGTGATCTCTACCTTTTGCTATTTCTAATTTAATTTTCATATTGTATTGTCTCTTACTACTGTAGTACTCACACGCTGTTTTACTAAAAATTAAGGCTATTTCTCTAACAAAAGAAATTGATAAGTAGCCCTTAACTGGGGGAGATGGCGTACGGTGTAATTTCAAATAGGCGGAGATATGGTGTACGCCAGATGGTTATTCCAATCTCTCATTCAAATTTCCGGCTATTTTTCCTATTTATTCCATTAATATGTTCAGAAACCATATCAAAAATAAATTAGGAAACTTAACTAAAGACTATATAAAAAGCTATTATAAAACGTGGGAGGAAGAGCAGAATGGAAACAGGTAGTATAAAACATAAGAGTGACAACTTAGTGAAGGACGACATAAAGGAAGTCTGAAGGGAGTATTTTGAGGATCTGTTGAATGTTTCAGGACCCAACGATGAAAATGTGGGTAGAGAGGAAGAACAGGATCAGTATCAAGAGGAAAAGGAAGATATTCCATGGAAGGAATTGGAGGACGCTGTAAACAGAATGAAGTGGTTAAGTGAGCGTGGAAATGACATGACATACGGGATGCTGGAGTAACGGGCACACAGTGGCTCTACATGGCGATACGGGCTGTGTGGAATGAAAGAAGAATTCCAGATGATTGGAGGAAAAGAGTAATAATACCCATGTTTACGAAACAGGACAGGACTGTCTGCCATAACTACCATGGTATTACCCTGATGTGCCACTGTACCAAGATATATGAGAAAGTTTTTGAAAGGCGAATAAGAAGAGAGGTTGAAAGGCAGCTAACGGAAGAACAATATGGATTTAGACCAGGAAGGTCAACTATCGATCTTATATTTGCAATAAGACAGCTACAAGAGCAGCACGACGAGTATGGAAAAGATCTGGCGATGGCCTTCCTGGACATTGAAAAGGCGTAAGACAGCCTCAGTGTAAACAAAGTTTGGGAATGACTGAGAAAAAATTCAATAAAGATGGAGATAGTGGAAAGAGTGAAGGATTTGTATGGGTGAGGGTAGTAAGAGTTGCGTCAAAGTGGGGAGGGATAAGACTGGATGGTTTCATTTGAAAAATAGACTAAAACAAGTGCCCTATCATCCCTTTTATTTATTGTAGCTATGGATGAAATATTGAAGAATGTGGTGAAGAGCACTGGGAAAGGAAAAAATAAAAGCAATGACATCTGCGAATGAGCTGTTTAGTTTGGGGAGAGGATGAAAGAGCGGTGTAAGATCTTTTTGTTATTATTATTATGTTTTTGTTTTTTTTACTTGTTGCTTTATGCCTCATCGACGCCTAATGTCATTAGAGGCGGGATGGGACTGGGGTCAAGGAACGGGAAGGAATTCGGCCATGGCCTTTTTGAAGCAAGCATCCCGGCATTCGCATGGAGTGATTTGGGGAATCCATGGAAAACCCAAATCTGGATGCCCGGCCGGGAATTCAAACCCGCGTCCTCCCGAATGCGAGGCCAGAACGTTAACTGTTCACCCACCACACTCGGTTACAGGATCAGCTGGATTTGTGGGAGAGAGGACTTGTAGCTTATGGCATGAAGTTATCTGCGAGAAAAAGTGAAGTGGTGATAACAACAAGAAAGAAGAACAGGGCGGACATAAGCATATCACTTGGAGGAGAGCAACTAAAAAGAGTGGAATGTTTTAAGTATATGGGAAGCTGGGTTCAAGAAAATGGAGATAAACGAAAGAGGAAGATGTGCAGATGGATTTTTAAGAGTATTACAAGTCATGTGCGGAGGGATGTCCCACAAAAGAGCAAAGAAGCAATCTATAAAACATACTTTGTGCCAATTTTAACATATGGGTCGGAAACGTGGGCGATGAAGGAGAGAGACAAATGGAGAGTACAACAGGGGAAATGAAATTTCAGAGGAGTAGAGTAGGAGTAACAAGAAGAGACAGAATAAAAAATGAGAGAATCAGGGAGATGATAAAGGAAGAACCGCTACAACAGAGAATTGAAAAATATAGGTTACAGTGGTACGAGCATGTAAAGAGAATGGGGGAGGAGAAGTTACCAAGGAAGATGCTGGACATGGAGCTGATAGGGAAGAGGGCTTGAGGAAGACCGAGGGACAGATGGATTAAACGCGTTAAGAAATGTGCGGATGAAAGAGGAGGAAATTGGGCGACAGTGGAAGAAGAGAGATGGTGGTTAGACAACAAGCGCTGGCGAGGCTTTTGTTCCCAGCAGACCCGGCCAGTGGCTGGAAGCTGTCCTAGATGATGATGATGATGATAAGGATAATATTATAAATAAAGTGATTAATTTTTTATTGAAATTGTAAATATGTAATTCTAATACAAATTATTAGTGTCTTTGAAGGACCAAAGAGAAACTGATGACGATGTGTGGGGATACAAAGAATAATGTACGAGACATAAATGGAAGAATAAGAGAAGTCTAGGTGATATAGTCTGTGGATGCTGAAATTGATAGGTGGCGGCGTACAGGTTAATATAAATAAATATGGATCAAAGCCGGTTTTTCCAAAAACATAATTGTCACAGGAAGAATGTATTGTGAAACTCGTATAAATTATTTTTCATAGACGAAGATAAATTTAAGGTTAAATGGAACAAAAATTCCAAGTTTTATCTTGGAAATGTAACAAGAGAGTAGTTATCAGAGATCAACTCCCTTGAAAGTATAACACGATTTTAGCAAACTATACCATATTATTTAATCAGGGCACGTAGTCAAAGATAAAGGCTTAGTATTGAGGTTATAAATGGTTTAATTGGTTCCTCGATTAATGCTCTGATAAATGTAATCAATGAATGCTAGTAATTAGACAAGACGATTTATACAGGCATGCATGGTTGTATACTGTAGTACCATGCCCCTTGTTTACGGGGGGGAGCGCCACCTGCTATTTGGTTTCGTTACGAGTTATAGTCAGACCTGTGCAAACATGGACCGCTGGGATAAATGTTCAGATCCCTCAGAGTAGTTACGTTTGTCAAATTTTACCTCTTACATCAATTTAAATATCACTATTCGTAAAGCTAACTTTATACATGGCATTTTTCGTTGCTAGATTGCACTTAATAAAAATCAAACTAATCATCTATTTTTATGTTTCTAGTTATTGTTTGTTTTGTGTCTCAGTTCAAATATGATGTGAAACCAGTGTTTAATAACGAAGAAGTATTCATTAGCATGTATAACGATCTTCCATTTAACAACACAACAAAGAGACTGAGACTATTGTTTGATCTCAATCATAAACTGAAATTTACAATTTGGATACAAAATAACTATAAAAAATTAGGTAAAAAACTTGAAATCACGTCGACGGATATCACAAGGCAGCTATAGTGTATACGTATTGACAAGCTGTAAGAAACAAGGCGAGGATACCTGCACCACAGGTTAATATAAATACATCTGGATCAACGCTGGTTTGTCCTCAGACATATTCATTTTTGATTTCATCTGTAACTATGCAGTGATTAGGTAGTGATTTTAAAGAGATGTCAGATTTAATCCAACATATAAACAAGCGTATTTTCCGCTTAAAAATATCTTAGTGAAATGCCTGTCAGTCAAATCTAATGGGAAGTAGCACGTGCTTGTATTATATTTTTAGTGGTTTGTTCTTTACTTTGTAAAATAAGTTTCAACGTTTTAGACCGATTACGATACAGGTAAAGCCATTGGCAAACTTAGATTTGTCGACGATGTATTAACACATAGTAACCCAAGTTATGATGAAAGTACCCTTTTTCGGTAGTCGGTTATAGGTCGTAGGAGTATTCTAAATCGTCATACTGTGCGAGTCAGGCTAAACAATGCAGAGACAACCTAATTCGCAGTTTAAAAAGCGGAGCTCATCTTCTCAGCACTAAAAGGGTCTTTTCCATCAGTGAAGAGCTGGCTGTAGCAACGCTCTGAACAGCAGGTGGAAGGAGCCGCCAATATGCTTCCAATCGAAAGTAGCTTCGAGCGCCCAAAATGGGCACTGGGTGGCGCCCGCCCCGTAAAACGGGTTTCCTCACGAAATAACGGCCCGGCCTGCCGCCTCCGGTGAGTGGCAGCGCAGCTTGCGTCCACTGGCAATCAGGACGCCGCTCCGCCCACTGCGCGGCAGCCAGATGAATTTTCATCAGCGCTTTCGAGATTAGACGCTGAGTGCAATGATTTGTAGGAAAGAGGGCGAGAGGGTGTGTGGGCTGGCTTTTCGTTGGACTCGCTTTTTTCATTAGAGCAAAGATTAATGAGCTGGATCGATAACTGTTAAGGTGTAGGGGCGAGCAGAAACTGAATGCAATCGGAGTGACGATCTTCGGCATAGACTTTCAAGTGATTCAACAGTAATTTTTTGATTTAGTTGTTTTCTGACAGACATTCGACTACGGCCAAGTTATTTAATTGTTATAATATCTGATAGATTAACAAAATATTTAAAAAAAACTGATAAAAAAACTATGAATGACTAAGGCCGGACCATATCGATACCTCCAATGGCATGAGGCAAGCGCGTCAAATACGTTTGTTCTATAGTTTAACACAGCTTCAAAAGTTTTGTGCATCTTATAGCCACATTTATCGTTTTCAATGTGTGATTATTGCCATTTTGCTTGGCTACCATGGGATTAATCTTATAAACAGCTTTCTGGAGCATAGTGTTCTACTTATGCAGACTCCAAATACTAGTTTTACAACTTAATAACAAGTTTCTTACTAATTGGTGTATTTGGAGTTATTTATTTTCTATTTATTACTGCAATCCACAACATTTCGTCTTTAGAGACGGGAAAGAACGTGGAGCAAGGAATTGGGAGGAATTCGGCCATGGCATTTTAAAGGAAGCATCCCGGCATTTGCCTGGAGTGATTTGGGAAACCATGGAAAACCCAAATCTGGATGCCCGGACGGGGATTCGAACTGGCGTCCTCCCGAATGCGAGGCCAGAACGCTAACCGTTACACCACCACGCTAGGTACTAATTTTAGATACTCCTTTTATATCCTGTAGTGTCTACGTGATTATTACTATAAGGTGGCAAACAAATGAATTGCAAACATTAGTTGAGCATATTTATTGTTTGTTAATGTGTGTCATTCTATAGAATTGCTATGATTATAACGGTTACAGAAACAAAACTCCAAACTGAATTTCAATTTCACGAAGTTAAGAATGACTTTTCTTCCTTTGTTTCTATTAGAATCTGAATATCAGTATCTGGGCTCATACGATGAAAGATTAGTATGTGGGATCCGGAGCAAGCGTTTGGACTTCCGAAGTAATCACCTGGTTCTTATAGAATGTTGTAACAGCTCCCAACATACATTTATTTGCTAGATCTGCCTCACTTCGGTGGTACATTAAGTCAGCAGTTACCACTCAGCTCAATATAACACTAATAATGTTTCAGGCACCGTTCACCTTGTATTTAATTGCATTTTACATCGTTTCAAATAGTAATACTCTGTTGACAGTGGAGCACCAATACATTTCTAATGTATTTTGTAGTTTGAAGGACAATATATTTGGTCTTAATTATAACTACGTAAAATATATCAATCGTGAGGACTTACTCTTTGGTGTAATTTGCAATGAATCACGTAATTATCTTTCCGGAAAGATAATTACCTCAGTTAAATTAATTTAACGAATGGCACATATAAATGCGTAAGTAACAGTTTAAGTAGTGACTTATATACCATCTGTGTTTCACATTTAGCCAACGATGTATTCACATTTTACTCTACTAAAGTTGTAAATTGCAATCTCAGTTACGGCGCTCACTTAGGCACAGCTAAATGTAATACTACTGAAGCAGATTATCTATGCTAATAATATATGTAATGTTCACTTTTTTTATGACGATGATGAAATCATTCAGTTGAATCCGACCCTTTAAGATTCTATGAGCCACCTGTTATCGTAGTTTCTTCTAATTGTTTTATAAAATTTATTTTGTGATAGTGTGAAGATTATTTGGTGCAATGATATGTACTCGAGATTGAACAATTAGTTTTTAAAGTATCTTTTTCAGAGTTGAGACTCTGTCATCTGCTGACACCGTCACTTATATGTCAGCAAAAGATCCACGATTAGCCGTGTGGTTAATAGATAGACGACGAGATCATTACTGTTTGAAAATAGGAGTGTATTTTCTAGCAGTAAAACTCAGACAAATCTAATAATAATATAACGAATATCCAATTTAAAAAAAAAAACTTTAAAATGAGGGAAAGAAATTTGATTTGTTTTCGGGTTCGGTAATGATACCGTATATCATTAGTGCAATTCTTTTTATTGCACTATACATCTTCTATTTGTATATACTATTTATTTATAAGAGTTTTAGACTTTTAATGTTTTGATTTATGTTATATTAGTATTTTAGGTCACGTAGACACCGAGGTTATTAGCGCTTATTCAAGTATCAAATT
Source organism: Vandiemenella viatica (assembly GCA_031002005.1). NCBI lineage: Eukaryota > Metazoa > Arthropoda > Insecta > Orthoptera > Morabidae > Vandiemenella > Vandiemenella viatica. The sequence goes on from JARYHS010013630.1 coordinate 236,275,974, forward strand.
TGGACATAAGTGATATGATTCTCTACAGAAATATCCTTTAGATTTATTGTCTTACATTTTTCGTGAAGTTCAGTTTAAAATCCTTAACCAATTCCGTAACGAAGTATTCTCAGAAGTTGAGGCGAGGGTTATGCAATGGTAAACTGATATTTCTCATGCTACTTATTATTTATTAAATAATTTAAGTATATAAGATCAAATTTCTTTCGTCGTTAAATATCGTGTGAAAACACTCTTCTCACTCGGCTAGTCAACCCGAGAAGACTGTATAGCTAACCTTCTGTGCAGCTGTGATATATTTCTGAGTTTCACAGTTAATATTTTTGCATTAAATTATAGCTACAGATGCCATTGCTTTCAAATTAAATGAATATTTCACAAATTTAAGAAATTGTTTGTTTTTCTTTATTTTCATGTGTTTGTCGTCCTAATCCAGAACTGGATTGTCGTACTGCGCAAGATAAGTCTAATGTCCTCAGAGTAGGCACCAACAATTTGAAACATGAAGCGTCCGATCATCGCTGTCGCGATTTTTATATTTGTAATTGGTTTCTAATATTAATTTCATTTTTTCCTTTCTCAGTGGCGATAGCAATATTAAGGTCACTTTCGAAAAATCGCAATGCCACAGTGCCATAATACAGCGTTACTAGTCGCATACACGACCAGCGCTGTGATGGTATGAATAAAAGTAACGCAACAGTAGCTGTTGTATTATATAGATGTTGTAGGTAACTATCGGTTCTCTAAAGCAAAGTGGAACGAATAAGTCGCAAGGAATTCTTGTGATACACCGCGGTCAGGCACTTTTTCGTATGATTCACTCTCCTTTTCCGTATTTTCAAATTAGTCATCTACACGTCACCCTTGCGTTGCGGAACTCTTCATGCGCGAGTCTTCATCGGGAATTACAGCAAACGTGGTTTGCTGGTAGTCCACTAGTTAAAAGGAAGTATTCGTCATCGGTTCCTATAAGAGTTATCTCTTGCGGTAAATGTGAGAGAAACATCCGTTTGCTCTGTGTAAAGGAATATCGGGTATGTACTACAGCATGGTATCCGCGGCAGACGGCGTTGTTGATGCTTTCAATCACCTCCGAGGAGAATTTCTAGCGTTATTGGTTCTTTCAGTCATCTCTGCGTAGACTTTCCCGCGTTCTTGATGCTTTCAGTCATCTCTGTGGAGAATGTAACCTAAAAATTACAAAATGTGACCAATCATTTAAATTTACTTTATTAAAACATTCTCAGTTACACATCATTTATTTTAACTAGTAGTGTCGCTTTCACGTAGACAGCATAATTTGTTTCCGTCCACACACGGCACCATTGGGAAATTAAATTTTAAATCATTTTGTTGAAGTCACTTTAATTTGATATAATTTACAGAAAAGAACTCTCACATCTGTTATAATTTACTCCTCTCGAAATTCCCTTATGTAACTCTGTAACTTCACACTTTAAGAAAATTTCTTTTTCAGCATGGTGGTACTCACTGAGCCACTGCAGGTATAACACTGAGGATTATTTTCAAACGTAATTCGTTGATACATTGATTGACGCAGATCGACACAGGCATGCTGCTGCTGCTTTGTCGAGATTAATAGGTGGTAGGAACATTAACGTTTAGAAAATGAAAATAACGCATAACTGTAAAACGCATAACTGTAATTCTTGACTGGTGAATTCTGACCAATTCATTGAGAATTAGTTTGGTTTTTCCTCCCATGTATAAGAGGAGTACAATTCTGTGAATAATTCTCTCAATTTTTTCTCATCTAAATCTAGTTAATTCCCGGTACTACTATAAAAATACCAGATTTTTCCTGGAAATATTACTATGTGACCATAAATATTATGGTAATATTACCAAAATTAGGAAAATGGCCTAAATATGCATTTATATGCTATATAAAATACGTTTAAATACAATCAGAAACGTTCAATCAGTGTTTAATTAAGCATTACAGCTCAAAAAGAAGGCAGGACAAAAATAATACTTGTGCCTAAACATCGGAACCCTACTTATGGAACACCATTTTGAACGATAAACAGTACTATTTCTATTTTTTTTTTTTTTTTTTTTTACTTTGTTTTTGACCGGTATAGGCCGTCTTGAATAGACTTTTATGTTCGAAAAATTTTCATCCACGGAAAACATTAACGTAAGTGCAAAGCTATGCAAAAACTCAGGAATAATCTTTTCCTTCCTTTTAACTGTTTTACAAGGATACTGCTAGTAATCAAACGTAACGGTCACTGCCATTTGATTGACAGTTTCCAGAGGAGCCACTATGATGTCTGAGATACTACTCTCACAACGGTGCCCGCCGAGACGAGCGTGGCGCGTGGCCCGGGCTTTCAGATTGTCCTCTGGTTCCGGAAGCGGCCCGGCCCGCCGGAAGTGGCGCCCAGCTGGTACTCCCCCGGCGGGCCACCCCGTCTAATTGAAACGAGCGTGAATCATCTGCATATTACTGCTCTTCCCGGGCACCCAACTGCCATTCAAGGACACCCTTGCGAGGGCGTCACCTATGTACAGTCAGACGTACACGCAAATGTAGACCTCTCAACTTATATGATGGCTGATCGGCAAAGTATTTACATCTGACCGTATTAGCAAAAATGACTGTACGTTCCGCTATTGCCGGTATCATGTATTCCTCTTCGTGGATTCACAGAAATACAATTAGAATGGGCTTATGAGAAAGGGTTACATTCCGAAGTCATTTATAAAACAATCTTTTGGTTGTAACCTTGAACGTTTGAAGAATCTGCATTCGGTCCACAATTACTGTGCAGATTTAGTCCTATGCATCAAATGAAGCTAATTTTTCATTGAGGTGAACTATTCGTTTCGATTACTAACCGGATATGTTGTACTATTTCTGATTTGCTAAGAAAACCGAAATGATGTTCCACACTATATTCACCTACAGATAAATTTTTAAATATTGTCGATTGGTCTTTGCCTATGCTACTTGTCGTTGAAGATTCTACGAGACCAGTATCTATAATTTGTGTACTGTTTTGAAAATTCTGTCAAAATGAATTTCTAAAGTTAGTTGGAAGTTATCCCACATATCAACCACTGAGAATTAATTAGCGTACTTTAAACACTTACTCTTTCCAGTTGACTGCCTAATTGTTCATCAAATACATTATATTAAAGCAAAAAGATAATAAAGAATAATCGGCGTCCCAAATGTTTTTCATTGTGTGGTTAGGTGATTACTGTAGGGCACTTTTTCTGCAGTATCTGCCTGGATTGATTTGCAGAAACATGAAAATCCAAATCTCGATGGCCAAATTGGGATTCGAACCGATGTCCTCCCGAATGCGAGGCCAGAGCTTTACCGCTCAACCACGCTCTGTTTTACTTAAAAAGAGAATTTAACGATGTTATGCAAATTCTGCTTCTAATGTCTCTAGATTTTTTGGTAACAATGTTAGAATTTAAAAATGCTGCTCACATATAGTTACTACAAGAAACTGAATTCAGGACCACATGAGTGCTATTTCCAAAACTACTATAGTACCATCACTGTCAATCAGTCACTGCAATTCTGTGATGTATGTTAATTTCGTGGCAGTGAGCAATGTAGATATCGTGTCTACAACAAGAAGCACATGATCAAGATAAGTCGGATTTTTTTGTCGTCGTGAGTGAGGTGTCCACAGTTTAAGCGGTTTCAGGTGGAACAGAGGTCTTCTTTTGTTTCAGGAAATGCAGACTGTCCAGTCTCAAGGCATGGTGTTCCTTCAGGCAAGAAACGATGCCCTGTGATACTGATCGCATATCTTTCCATACGTTTTTCACTAGAGAAAGAAGAAACATTTAGTTTGGAGGAATAAATGATATGTTGGAAGAAATGAATGTAAACTCCTATGCGATTAAGTTGAATACTAGCAGAGTATATTGCTGTTTGCTTTTCACAAATCAGATATCTTTTTTAAATGTGATTCTGGTTTCAGTTGTACTAAATACATACATGATTCATCTATTCGTTCAAATTAGTTCCTCGGTCGTAAAAGCGAGTGATATGTCATTAGACATTAAGGATAAATTTATGAAAGGCATCAGTATTGAATTCCAGCGCAGCTAATGTAATAGCGAAATATCTAGGGCGTAGTACATAATCTAGCGTGAGCGTTAGTGTAATTTAAGTTCATAGTCGTCACCTCATCAGTTATTCATCTTTCTCGGTTGTTCAATGACCATATCAGAAGACAGACTGCAACGTCAAAGCATCTATACCATCCAAAACGGTCGGTTCGTTCCAACAATCACCTAAAAATTCATTTTAGTGCGTGGTTTTAGAGCTGTGAAGCAGAACTACAATTGATCTTATTGCTGCAAAAGAGACGTAAGATAACTATGGAAATGAAATTTGGAGAAAAGGAAAATTCCAGATTTTTCTGACACTTCCACGATCTTCTTTAAAGACAAGGTGCAAGAATAATTAAAAAGCGTTTTTAATATACCGGTAATTCAGCATGTATCTTGATTCAAGAAAATGCATAAATTATTGTGGCCAATCATGATGCTCTACAGCTGTTTTAAAAAAAAAAAAAAAAAAAAAAAAAAAAAAAAAAAAAAAAAAAAAGGGTTAATTTGCTCTTCAAAGCCGTTGAACTGTCTGACGGCCCCGCTCTGAATGCACTACTTGTGAGTCTTTTGCCTGAAGTACTGCTCCATCATGATCTGACTGCTCCATCATATTCGCTCAGCATTTGTCACTAAAGTTTCATAGTAAGCAGTGGAGTGATGACGTTCTTAAGCAGTGAGCAATTGTAATCTGTACCAACTATTGACATCGCGATCTTAATCTGTGTGACACAAATGGGGCGCTAGTACTGCTCTGTAGATCTTGAAGGTGGCTTCTGGTTAACGTACATGACCTAGCAACAGACCCTGCTTAATTCATACTTTACGATGTATACCGCTTGTAAAAAATTCCGATGGTTTATAAAAAATCATGTTTCGTAAAAATTAGTTACTGGAAGGTTTTACTATTCTTTGTTACAAAATACGGCTTAAGTGCCGAATTATTGACCAATTGAGTCATTCCAGTTGCTAATCCAATTAAAAGATGCTAGTTCAATTGAAATATGCTAGGAAAAGTTACAATAAGCATTGCAGGAAGATGTTTACCACTGCGAAGATGAAGGAGCATGTTAACGACAGTTTTAAATGAAAAGGGTCCTAAAACGAACTTTATACGAATAACAGCCAGAATAGAGCTTGGCACCATTGGGTGTTATTGTTCTCTAGAAAAATGATATCACTAACAGCTGCCTACCTCAAATTACCGTCAAGAAATTATTATTTAAACCGTAACAGCTTCTGGATGCAATCACTTATTGCGGACAGTTATGGGCGTAGTTCTACAAGGAGGAGATGCGTTAACGCCAACCACACCATTTACACACATTAAGCACGGGAAAATTAAACGTGTTACAACCTGTAAATAAGAAAATTGACTTAGTCAGCCGCTATAATAATAAATAACTTTTGAGGAGTTTGTTAAGAAGTAAATCTTTCACCTGTACATGTCGTTCTAAGGTTTGCAACAGCCTTATCATCAAGCAAACTACTTTTAGCAGATTGAATCAGGAAGTTATATTCCCTAGTTATGATCTTAGGTAACCACGTTTTTTATATCTGCGTATTAAATACACCAAATTTTCACTTTACTTTAGATTAGACCACATTTTACTACATGTGCTGTCATATATCAGTGAGTTCATCTTTTTTCTCTAATCACCTTCCGTTAAATTTACAATATTACACCAATTGAGTCACATACGAAATCTGCTTAACAGATTTTAGAGTTCTCAGTATAAAAAACTGATTGCGACAAATGACTGAGAAAGTTTTATCCTTAGCACTGAACCATTAGGTACAAGATTTACAAGAAACTAATTATTACAGAAACTGATACAAGGGACTAAGCCCTAGTCGTATTGAGTTAAATCGTTTTTTTTTAGACTGAATTAGAAGCGAAATAAATCGTGTGCAGTTTAAAAATGTAACTGAATTTCAAAACAACGTGTCATCACGCGTTGGTGGTGGAGAGGTAATTATGTTAGCGCGTTGCGGCGTAGCCTAACGTGAACGTGCGCAGGGGCACGGAACAGCGGGTCCGAATGTTACCTCCCACCATCTCTGAGCCATTCTTCCAGCCGCGCGCGGCCTCCACTTCCGGTGCTAAATGCCCGCAGGAATGGTAAATGGCCCCGCGATATATTTTTCATCGCGCGGCTGCCTGCCCGCTCTGGCATGCTCACTAATGAAAGCCGGCCGAGGCAGTTTCCCGTGCACGCGCCCGCAGCGGTGGTCATCTTCCGCGTTTATTAAAATGAAGTCTGCGTTTCTGTCAGCCGTTTGTCATCCGCACCCTGGCCAGAGAGAGAGATGAGAGGTGCTTCGTTTCACTTACTTCAGACCATTAGAAAATTCATTAGCCGCGTTGATCTTATTAAAAATCGACGCACTTCCTAATCTGAAATGTGATATGTTATTTGTACCATATTCATGACAGGTGTTCAATACTAATATGTTGATCGGCTAGCAATAGTTCGAAGTTACATAAGATGGTGTGTTGGAATGGATGATCGATTAATAATGATTCTTAGTATTTTAACTGTATTTAAACGTACATGTGATACCATTTTCATGAAAACATCTTCAATTACCATAATTATAATATTTCAAAATAATAATAATAATAATAATAATCTGGGTTTTAACCTATCACGAACATTATCACTCAATCAGTTACATGCGATTAGTACACATCAATAGGTGAATGGAACAGATCTATTTTGTTCTTTTGTACACCGTCTGTAGCAACTAAACACATATAGGGAGACATCGGCTTATTTTAAATTGTTTTATGTTAAACTGCATTTCTTTATTTTATATTATTTTGTTTATCCTTAGTTATAAAACAAATGCAATGCATTGATTTTAATTAATTTTACCCATGAAAATACTTTCTGCTTCAATTTTCAACATTCGGTGAAATTCAATAAAAGTATTTATTCCAAGCTTTCATAAATGTGCCATGTCTTGAAATTTGGCATCCCCGTACTTTTACTGAATTGCACATCTAACTAAAGTACAGAATTCTCTATGCCATTTTAAAGTTCGGAGCATTATCTGGCGGCAAGTTTCTCCTCATTCTCAGTGACGAAGTCTGAAGCGCGTTTTTAGAATCGAGAACCGGAAGTAAAGTTCAGCTTAAGTTAACATTGTCGACAGTTTTCACAGCTCACAGGTTATCACCATTCTGGAAGTTCTGAAATTTGTCCTACCTCACAAACACATTTTTTGATCGTAACTATCCAACTCCAAATGGTCACTATTACTAGTGGGGCATAACTTTAGGAAGTAGTTGATTCACGCCCTTTTCAGTGACACCATTGCAGTTTTTTTTTATACATGTGGGAATCAAATTGTGGATCAATGGGAAAGGAACAATGGGTTAGAAAATTGATGCAATTACATAGGGACACGGTAGATATCGTTTTTATCATTAAATCGGTGGCAGGGAAGCAGTTAGGAGAAAAATTCCACGGAATAGGGAACGTGATTACATATTTAAATAAACCATAAATCTCTAATAGCTACAAACATTTTAACAAAGGCCTTCTATTCTGAAGGCAACTAATCACAAATTTCACCACCATCGTTTTTCGTCTTATATTTAGCCAACTTCAGAAAGGTCCGCCATAAAATTAACGAAAGAAACTTTCAAAGTCCACGTAAACTACTTTTAAGTCGACATGTTACTGCGAGTGATCTCGTTAATAGGCTACCAGCAGTGTGTAAACATCTCGTAACTTGCTGTTGAATGGAAAGTAATCTATTTACAAAATTTGTGCTACAATCCTGAAGACCTCAAGTGACCGAAGCAGAGTTTGTCATGTTGTAATAACGAATGTTTCAACAATAGAAATAAAGAAATGCTGCATGTTCAATGCTATGGAGATGAACAATTATTCTTGAAATTTCTACAAATAGAACGTGTTTAAATTTTGTTGTTCTGTACGGTAAAGCATTTCATTTTAAAGGAAAGTAAATGTATATTAATGTTTTCCTAAGGTTGCAGAGAATATGTATTTATAGATGAGTACATTTAGCGTGTTATTTTAAAGACTAGTATAAGCAGACCATATCTTAAGAGGGTTAAACTGAAACCAGCAAATGCCACTCAGAGATGGCGAGGAATTTCATGACAGACAATGTCCCACTTTAATGTCTAAGGAAATGTTTTCTTCAGTGCGAATACTGTAATGGATTGAAATATAAGAAATTTAGCCATGTCATTGCAGATCACCTTAGCCGTAAGTTATGTTCCAAAAAGATGTGTATGTTCCAACATCTAGTGATACGAGTGATCTTAAATATTGTTCATCTCAGTTTTGCCGCTCTACTTCTGTCAGTGAAGAGCGAACGAATAATGTGGTACAGCAAAGGTATGAATTATTTTTATGTTAATTTTTTTTCCAAGGATTTAAGGCTTGCTGACATCGAGGTCACAAAAGGCGCTAGAGAATTGTTTATAAAGAACTGGGAGGAATTAGGCCGTGATCTTTTACGGATCCATCCCGACATTCACCTAGGTTGTTTTAATGAAATTATGGAAAACCGAAATTTGGATGAATGGACGCTGATTCACTCATGTCTTCCCGAAAGCCAGGACTGAACGTTACTATTCACTCTTCAGACTTCGTTTAGTAAAAATAATTGAATTATTTCCAGTCTTGACTCAAAATGCACATTTAAGAGCCATCGGCAGCTTTTAAATGTGGAACTTTGAGCCAGCGACACGTAACAATTATGAAACCCACTATATATTAATGCAGGAAACTAAATTAATTACTTATCGAATGACAACATTGTACATTAATAAACACAGTAGTTATTAAATCAAATATGTTCTTATTACTTCAAGAAGCATATGCATAAAATTATACTTCAAGGTCAAGACCATACTTCGAGAGTTACTTCTTCTATCTACTATGCACGTGAAGTTGTGCATGTAAAACACTCGTATAAACAAGTTCCTATGACTGGAAAGAACACTTAGAAACTAATGATGAATAAAAATAAAGTAGAAAAAGCAGTATGCATTAACTTATCTGCCAAATTTAAGTAAACTGTCTTGTACCGCAATTATGTTGATAGAAAACCAATCGCAGGTTATATGTTATTACTTGAAATTAGCCTGCAGTCAGTACTACCAACATTGCCTCCCGCTGTGCGGGCTTCGAAGCCGTACGTATGAACGGAATGTGCAGACATGGGTGTTTGTAGTTTAACAGCCGACCAGGCTGGAATCGCGTTCGCCCCACAACCAGAGTGCCTGGCATTGCAGGGGCATATTTTAGCCATTGATGCCCGCGTTCCGTTCGTGGGATGTTGTTGCTGTTAGCTGACTCTAATTCTGGAACACGACAGAGAGGAAATCGTTAGCTATGTTTATTTATAGTAGACGAATGTTAACACAATACGAGAAATGTCATTTCGTTCACTCGAGAGTGACAGCGTACATCAAATAACTGTATTACGTTACTCTGAAAAATAAACTGTGCTGTAAAAATAAAGGAAGTATGAGTTATGGCGATGCTTTCCTTTAAACACTACACATTTTGCAACTCTACTTTCCATCTTTCATAGTTCTGTGGTATTACAGTATAATCAGAACTTAAATTGATTTATCACGATGCAGATGTGTTCCTAAAATTAGTAGCAGAAAACCATCAACCTTTATATCGTAACATTTGTTGCGTGAGACAAAATATAGGCACACGATACTGATGTTTCCACACATTTTTCTTTTTCTAGCGTGGTAAGAACAGTAATGTATGGGGTATTAATATTTAGACTCTTAACAAATGTTTTAACATATTTCCACTTCTTTCTTTATTTTGTTACCATATTACAACATAGAACCTCATACTCCTTTCAGTCGTGATAAATCTGAAATTTATGGATTTAGATATTTAGAAGAATCTCAGATATATCTACTGTCGCACATTAAAGACACTTTTTGTCTACTAGCGCCCACAAATTGTGACAACGTTTGGTTTTTGTTATGCCTAAGAGAGACTAATAAGTTTAACAATGATTGGATTGCACAGTGGGTACCATGTAATTTTACTCGGAAATATAATTCTGACAGTATCAACAATCCCACAATTATTTCTTGAAACGGCTTCTATTCTGTGGATAGAAACGTTTCCCTTTCTACCTTTCCCATGCTACTACTATCTATATGCAATTGACCATGAATTACATTACTTGTCATAAAAAGAGCAAGGAGGCGATGAATTAGTCTCCGATGAAATAAGAGTGCAATCCAAAAAGTAAAGTCCCCAAAGCTTTTCAGAGATACAAAATCCTAATTATTTTACATAGTATGTACATTATTTCAAAGGCTGAACAATTACCTGTTTTTTATGTAATAGTTATTTCGGTCCATGTACTTTTTTAGACGCTGTGACAGTTTTTGCATTTAAATGTCATATGTAAACATTAGCCAGCTCTCCGCTACCTCTTTGAGGAACTTCATCTTTCACCTCTTCGTTCGTGCTATATCGCCTTCCTGCTAAGTGTTTTAGTTCCAACCAAAGCGCGACAGTTTGAAGGGTATACGTATGGAGGGGGGGGGGAAGGGAGGGGGCAGTGGCGTTATCGTGGAAGAATGCTTACGCCCTAGCTCAATATTCCACTTCCGTAATTCTGAACTGCCCTTTTGAGTTCTTTCAATGTTTCACAGTAACTGTCAGCATTTATTGAAGTCCCAGCTGGCATGAAATCACTAACAATACCCCTACAAGTCTCAAAATACAGTTGGCATGATTTTACCTGCAGACTGTGTTTGTTTTGATTTTCATGGTTTAGGCGAAGAGGGATGTCATCACTCGCGTATTTTTTATTTGATCTCAAGTATAAAGTTGAACTCCAGGTTGCGTCACTCGTGAGAATCAAGTCCAAATAATTGTCTTTTCGTCCGAATAGTGGCGAAGATATTTGAAAAAAGAATCGACTCTTTGTCGTTTGTGGTCATTCATCAGCGTTCGTTGAACATTAACTTGCTAACACCTTTCGGTAATGTAACTTTTGCGTTAGAAAATCAGGTGTATAATGTTTCGGAAAAAAACGTACGGTTTGCTCAACCCTGTCTCGACAGAAAGTGACCGTTTCCCACTTCATTGTTCCCTGTGAATTTACTACTGGCCATTAACTCACTACACTTCTTGCAAACGTTTATGGCATCCATGAACGACTCTCTATACACTTATTATTATTACTCCACCATTCACTAAAAGTGTGTGGTGGAGGATGCATTGCACCTATCCGAAAGGGTAATAGTTTGGAAGGGATATAAGGGATATGGCAGGAGGCGCCCATGGGCTAATGTGAGGAACCATCCCAGCATTCGCCTGGAGTGGTCCGGGAAAACCGTGGAAAACCCAGATCAGGATCGCCGGAGTGCTTTATCGAAAGCTACTGCTGTCGGATTTTAAGTTTAGCCGCCCGGTAAATCCTTTCTATTCCATTCCCTAATTGCTCGTGGAAAAAAATTAGTGCAGAAATGAATCAGTTCAGACACTGACAATGAATTTAACTATGTTCAACGCCTTTTGTGTCCAAAAACCGTGTAACTGTATGACTTTCCTACTTGACGGTAGTGTCGAAAGTAAATCGCCATCCAGCCAAAACTGGGCGACCCAGTTAGGCACAAGCATGCTTGTTTGGGACTGTGGGAAGCACAAAAATAACAGTATGGTCAACACCCGATGTAACAGTTTCTTTGCGTCCCTTAACCTTCGGAGACCTTGCTTTTGGGAATTTCTACAGTAAGAGACTCAGGTACGTTGTAGACAAATCGAAAAAGCTCCACAGTATAAGCAAAAGGAACCCCGCAGGAAAAAATTTCTCCGTAAGATTTAGCGCCTCAGAATGGGGGTAAAATTTAATCCTTAAACAGAGAAGGCTGTTAATTTAAAACTACATGCTCTGAACTTCCGTGAGATGCAAGTATTCGTAGCAATTACCTAATAGAACTTTAAAAAATCGTTCTTCCCTCGTACTTATTCTGAAACGCTACAAATTACTACACTAAAACCACTCGCAGTTGCTTTAGAATAGTATATTAATAAAGACAAAATATTTTTTGACACCGAGTCTTGGGCAGTGCGATTTCGCACTGCCACTTGCCATTCGGGAGGACCGTGGTTAAATTCGGTTCGGCCATCCTGTCTGAGGTTTTCCGTGGTTTCCCTCAGACACTCTAGGCGAATGCTGGGATGGTTCCCTACAAGGCCACGGCCGACCTTCCATCCCTCCTCCCTCCCCGTAGTATAGTTGGCTGAAAAGAGTCTCCGTGACTTTCCAGCAGCCCGCCTCGCAGCCTTCAGCTGGGAGGAATGAAATCGTAAAAAAAAAAAAAAAAAACATTTATTTGACACTATCACATTGAACTTCTACCTAGAAACTTTTATCAGAGAGGCTCTTTCTAAATATTTTTTTAAGGGAAATGGTGTAATGAACTGTTTTTGTAAACCAATAGATTACAACGCTCATATTTTTATCTTCAAGGACAGTCTTTTTCATCAACGCAATGAAACCAGTAGAAATTGACACAATGGCATGTAATCACAAGTATTAGAATTGAGTGATAGGAAACTGCAGTATGATCCTGTGATGAAATGCAATGATAATTGTGTGCCTTCTTCATATATACAATAATAGCAGGTTTCTGACGGACGTGTACGCCATCCACCCGTGTCTGTTGCTTCTGCTGACTGCCCAGCCCCGCTGACTGATGAGCTGCTGACGAGGGTTGCCATCGTCTCCCACTAAGACCCTCGCTAATGCGTCTTTAAGCGCGTTTGCCTTCTTTTGCCATGTTCCATTTCACCGTGAGAAACAAAAACGAGTAGCATAGCCAGGAGGATAGAAGCAAAAAGGGTGGCTTAATACTAATCTCTCAAGATGTGCGTTCGACGCGAATTTAATTGGAATCTGGGAGCAACAGCAGCGCAGCTTTCCCCTGTAATAAGAGACAGGATGTTAAAACATTGACGAAAAAACCTCTGCCCACATTCAGCGCGCTGTAATATGCAAATACCTCGCCCGTTATGAAGACATCATTAGTCGCTTAGGAAACACACTTCTTTTCTCCATGAAACAGCAAGGATTTGCATCTGATCGTTACATTCTGTTTTTGAACTTCAGAAGTATATAAACAGCGACGAAAATTACACATAGCCAGAGAAATACAATTATTGAGAAAAGAGGTTCAGGCCATGCCCTACTATTGATTATTATTATGTTCCGTGGATAGAAGAGATTAGACTTTCCAGAAAAAAACATTGCAACAGTGCATTGTGTAAGTTTGTACTGTGATCATAAGGCAACAAAATTCATTTGTAGCATCTTATTCGGATTAAAAATTATCAAATTCGAAATTTCTAACTCGTTCATTTCAGTATATGAACCTCCAAATCTCAACTGGCGATTGCAACTGTTTGTAAATATCATGCTCTATTCAATTCTTCATGGATTACAAATCTTGATGGTGAAAAACTAGCTTATTTCGTGTAATAAGTAAACCCATATTCATGATGCCAACCCCGATATCATCAACATCGATATAACTCAAGTCACAAATTATGTGTTGCAGAAGTTAAATTGCAACAAAATTAATTTCTTTATTGTGTATTGAACGTCCTAACAGCATCTGAGAAAACAGAATATGTACAAGGATCATTGTGGAAACGTATTTTCCTGATTTTATCGCTTCCACCACTGAGACGTTGGTGGGCAAAGAATTTTTCTCCGCCATGTTTGCAAATAAACGCAACTGGAAACTTATGTTATCTGTCTGCCAAATAATCACGGCCCAACCCCGGGACCAAGTTGGTGTACCTTTCGTTGAGCCTATGTCAAGCGGTCACAAAATGAAAGATTCTTCTTTTGCTTTTCCAAAACCAGTAATCAGTTATTTAGAAAAGGATCCCAACAGCACAATAGTACTCTATATGGGGACGTAATAGAGTTTTATTCGCTATCTCTTTTCAATATGCTTTACACATAATCCCAAATTATACATAATAATGGCAAAAACATTTTACCAACAACCAAAGTTGTGTACCGATTCCAACCTCATTTTTATTTGTACTGAAGCGGTTGAATGTATCATTAATTTAGGTTTGGAACTCTAATCCTGCCTATTTATGCAAACCAATGCGTTTATGTGTAAATAATTGTTGAAGTTGTTTATGTTTCTATACACTATGCAGTAAATAAATAAATTTAGATGATAGAAGATGTAACATTGTCACAAACCCTCCAATCATTTTTCGTTATTAATGTTATTACGATTATTATGATGCTATAATTTTATTTTTATAAATTATTGGTATTTAAAATACTTAGATATTTGTAACATATTCTATATAATTTACGGGTTTCTACAGACAGTAGCATGTATTGAAATCGGGGTATCTTTATTTTATAGTCTTTAAGAATTTGAGTTGTATTATCTTTGGCCCGCAAGAGCTTGTCGGTTTTAAGAGCGCTAGCCGAGCGAGAGAGGCGGGTTTTGCACCGCATACATAACGTCGCGTGACGCAAATTTGTGTTTCACTGTAATGGAGTTGTGATAGTTTATAAAAACGTGTATTAACAAGTTTGTCTGAATGTTAAATAACTGATGCAATGAGCGGAGGTTATTAAATCCATTTGTATTTCATTAAAACAGTGCATTTTCATTTGTGACTTAGTAACAATACCTTCCGTTAGTTGGTGGTTGCGTAACTAACTGTATTTATTTTTAAAAAATTGACTAAGTTGATGGCTCACACGTGTTGAGAGATGAAAAAAGTTGGGCCTTCGTCATTCAAAAACACGCCGTCATCTGCATTAGTGTGGCAAAACTAATAATCAGCTTAGAACTCTGTCTTGGATAAGCCTCCCAACTGGTATGATATAATCCTCCATCTCTTCCTATCTTGCGTTAGCCTTTTCATCTCAACATACCCCTTACAACCAACGTCATCAATTATCTGCTTCATATATTCTTATCTCTGTCTTCCACTGCAGTTCTTACCTTCGACTGTTCCCTCCACTAACAAATTAACCAATCTTGCATGTCTCAAAATATGACATACCATCCTCTCTCTTCTTTCTTTAAGACTCTTATTAACCTGATAGTTCCTACCGGGTACAGGGGACCCACAGTTTAACCTGGAATCCGAACCACAGATAAAGTGCTATTACATATTTATGCTCATATATCAATGTTTTGTGTGATCTGAGTGGAAGTAAAAACAAAATTTTAGTGGAAGTAGAAATTTCATCTCCAATATTTGTTCTAAAACGTCATAAACAAAGCAGCAGTTTACAAACCTGTAGTTTGAAGACTCTGCAACAGCTACAACGAATAATAGTCTGAACCTTGAATAAAAACTCTATAACACAGATGGCGACAATAACTTGGAAGCTGTTGAAATACGTGAAGGAAGAAACGACGACTCGACTGGATGTGGTACAATTACGCAGTCTTCTTACCGGATGAGTCGGTCGTCTCTTTTAGCCCCAGTGGGTGATTAAGGTTCTCAGTCCTCTATCGGCTGCGACTGACGCAAGTCGCCGATAGATAAGACTGCGCAGACGTCGAGGGAAATTATCCTGCAGTGTTCGCAAGCTCAAGAGGTTAATCATTAATTTGTGATCTGCAGGAGAAGTATTACGACCATCAGAGAGGGTGGTCCCTAGCAACCGTGACCCCTCCCCCTCCTTTTCCCTTCTGCAAACGTCATTCCTCGCTGCGTCGCATTTTAATTAAGAATCGGTCGGCGCTGATGCTGATGACTCAGATCCAACCCGCCGACCTCTAGTAATCTTTACCAACTCCTGCCGTGACTGAACGGCAGTTCCTCTCAGCTCATTCCTAATGAATTGACAGAACTTTGTGAGAAATGTGCTAGGTGGCTGGTTTATTAACGAACGATAGATTTCGACAGTTAATGCGTAACTGCAAAATGATAATACGAATCCACAAAAAAAGAAAAAAAAAAATCATTTTCAATGGATTGATTCTAGCTTTCACCGTTGGCACGCTTCAACCGACAAATATGTTGGCTGTGATTCGTCAATCACCTCCGCTATAAATATAATTGAGTGATACTATAAAAAGAAAACTTGATTCTATGACAAAACGACAGAATTCTCTTTCTATAAAAATTAAATTTATGGTTGGTAGTATTTCAGGCAAGCTATTAATATTTTTTCACTAAAGACAATAAGGTAGGTTTCTTTGTTATATCAGAAAGCAATAGCACAAAAATATTGTGCACTGTCTCTACCGCGATTTTAAGCATTAGTAAAGATTTATATTTATAACCACATTTAATAATATGTGATGCTTATTTCTTAGATTCTTACAAGAACGTTCATTTTAACGCAAATCGTAGCTATCTAATTTTTATAACGTATGGTTACTACACTTTGCAGCGTTCTTTTCGAAGAAGGAGAATAACTTATGCATATTGAGCTCTGGCAAAAATGAATGTGTATATAAAATCGTAACCTCCAAAAACATATCCTTAAAAAAAAACAACGTGAACATCATATGCATATATTTGCTAAAACCAAACTCATTCTCTCTGTACCTACTGCCGATATTGATGAGTGAGTGGCAACGCTTGGGACTTGCATTTGGTAGAACGTAGGTTCGATTCCCTGTCTGCTCATTCAGACTTCGCTTCTCCGTGGTTACTCGAAATCGTTCCTGGTGAATGCCAGGATGGTTCCTTTAAATGGTCATGGACTAAATCCATCGCATTCCTCGACTCCAGTTCTCTTCTTCTTGTAATGACTTCGATGCCAACGATAAAAAAAAACATAAATAAACTTAAACTGTACTTACTAAATATGAGCCAGCAAATACCAGCAAATACGAGCTGTATAGGAAATGCGTAAGGCATGGTGGCCGGGTGACTTGAAGAGAAAGATACAGCTTTTCAATGATCTTGTTAAAACAGAGAAAAATACTTCACGGAATTGAATAACATGAAAATTCTGATAAGGAATAACACTTTTGGTACAGATAATCACACAAAAACAATTCTTGTAAAAATAGGCCAAGTCTCGTGTTCGTATAGTGACAAAAAGTTATGAGATCGTCTTCTGAGCCAAGTCTACACTTTACATTGTATATTCACTTCACTTTATGAAACAGAATAGTTGCACTCGGTATCACAGATCGTTTATTTAGGATGAAAAAAAAAAAAAAAATCTGATGACTTGGCCAATATGCATGTCATAATTTTTACTTAAATTGAGGGCATAATATATATACTTGTCAAATTCTAAAAAGAGGGAGGGAAATCTTGGCTTTTACGTATTTATAAGTTTGATAAAGGTATTTGTGACCGTTAATTAAAACATGGCGTGCCTAATGGCCAAGCCATCAGATTTTTTTATCCTAAATAAAGGATCTAAGATAACGAGAGAAACCATTCTGTTTCATAAAGTGAAGTGAATACACACTGTAAAGTGTAGACTTGGCTCAGAAGAAGATATCATAACTTTATGTCACTACACGAACACGAGACTTGGCCTATTTTTATAAGAATTGTTTTTGTGGGATCTCATTTCTTTTTATAAGTTTATCGCTTATCCTGGATGGAGGCTTAAATGTAATGATAAGAACCTTAAAGTTTTGATGATCATCAGTCAATCAGTGAGTAAGTGAGTGACAAAACCGCTGTAGTTTGCATCCTAACAACAACCGAACTAAGAACAGTAACGAAATAAAATTTAGAACGTTTGCTAATAACAGATATTTGAGACATTTAGCATAAATACGACCGAAGAAATTGAGGTTCAAAAATGGCCCGAATTGCTTCGAGAAAAGGTTAGGCAGGCCGCCGTAGAGTCGAATTGGCGGGTGCACTGCCCTGCATCCAAATTATAAATGCGGAAGTAGGTCTCTGTCTTTTTGTTAAGTTTTGACGACTAAATGACTGCACCGATAATGATGAAATTTGCCAAGGAAATACTTTGTATCTATAGGAAGGACACCGGAAATAATTTTTCGGTATGAATAATAGTCGTATTCACCAAATTTTGAGATCTTATCGAATGGTGACGTGTGTTAGTGTGTAATGTTACGTCGGTTGCTCAAGCTGTGCTTCTCACGCAATTTGTTAGTGTATGATTTGCTATTAAATTTCGTTTAGAGACAAAACGTATTATTTAGTATAGAGGTCGATTTGCTTTTCACAGTACTATTATTTTGTGTCTGTCTAAAAGTTTCTGGCACCAGTTTATTTTGTCTTCTTTTTTGACATGTCTTGCGGGCGTAAACCTGGCCTAAAGTGTAGCTCTAACAGAGCACGAGCAGCTAAAGTTATTAGAACCCAAGAATTGTATGCTCATGCTGAAGAAAAGACCAAACTGAAATAAAGTTGCCCTTAGTTAAACACCCAGTCTCCCTCCCCACCTCCCACACACACACACACACGTCCCCACATCTTCTTTTGTTTATCTGCTTTTAAATATGCTGGAAATTGATTCTCTTCATGAGACAGGTTCGATGGTTTCAGCATATAGCGTCATCCAAAACAAAAATTCAATTAACCTGCAAATATTTATCGGAACGTTTCATGTTGGGTTGCCAATAAATAAATACAGGGAAAATCAGCATTATCATTACCAACAATGCCCCAATCTCTGCAAACAATGTGCGTCGTAGCCGAGCAATGAATATTGCCGCTGGCTTAACTATAACTTCAAATAAATAACAAGTAACTTCCAAAACTAACCATAGGAACAAAGTAATATTTAAAGCTTTTGTTAAACTTGCTTGCATCTATATAGTACAGAAATCTCAGGTTTATAGCTTCATCCGGAGCAAAGTAATTAAGCCCCAAATATGTGCCAGAATTTTTTATGTTTGGGATTTTAATTAAATAAATACGGGGAAACTCCAAAATTAGATTTTTCTTATGATTTAGGGATGAAACCATGTATGTGTAGCAAATTACTTGTTTCTAGGATTACTGGAAGTGCAGTGGAATTTTGATGCCGGTGTGTTGTGCGGAAATAAATTTTTTAATTTCAATAACTTCAAAAGTAAGAAAAGGGAAAAAGTAATATTAAACACATTAGTTAAACATATTAAGCTCACTCTACAGTGAAAATCTGAGGTTTTTAAAGTAATTAGGGTAGAAAGCGGTTTCACGTTAAGGGTAGGTATTTGGAAATTTACGAGTTTCAGACTTTTCTTATGTGTGGGTAAAAAGTTATCTGTGTACCAAATTTCAGCTTTCTACGGCTACTGGAAGTGCCTTAGAATTTTGATGTTCATCAGTCAGTCAGTGAGTGAGTGACAAAATCGCTGAAGTTTGCATCCTAAAACAACCGAACTAAGAACAGTAACCAAATAAAATTTATTACGTTTGCTAAGATTGCTGATATCTATGCATAACAGAAATTTGAGACATGAAGCATAACTACGATCGAAAAAATTGAGGTTCAAAAATGGCCGGAATCGCTTCGAGAAAAGGGTAGGCAGTGTCGCTGTTGACACAGCGGGTGCACTGCCGTGCACCAAAATAGTATCAGAAAGCCTTTTTATTAGTGGGAAAAGAAATTTATTGCGTAGCGTTTGTGAATAAAGTCGAATTTGAGATAGACTACGTCCCTCGATCACCAGAGGATGAATCCGCAATCAGACACAAAATATATTTCTGAGTGTTTGAGTTTGTTTTAACCATGAGTTCATTTTGTATCACCATCAGTCAAAAAAATAAAACTTATCATACGTTCTTCCCGAAATATTCAAGGCCATACAATTAATGATACACTCAGGGAAACCTATATATCAATTTCCAGACTATCGCAAATAGCTCACTTCGAAATCACTTTATTCCCTTACGACGTGTTTTTACTATCGGCCCTTTAACTAGTGAAATTTAACCATTAATAGTTTAAACAAACATTCACTATCAGAATCAGGATCCACATTATATTCAGCCAAGACTTATCATACTCACGAATTTCGCCCAACAGTGCCAAGATATATTAATGTCATTCTCTGGTGCTAACGGCTTCGGTTAAAATTAACAGCACAGAACAATTATTTCAAGAGAAATATTATGTTCTATCGAAATATTCCGTTACCTAAGAAAGGAGTATGACATTGTTGGTTGGTTGGTTGACACAGTTCAGTGTTCCTCTATCATGACTAACCTAACCCAATCCGGTAATCATACCGGGTACAGGGGACCTACAGTTTTACGTGGATCCAAATTACTGAGGACCTTAGCGTACTCCACATGACTAAGCAAAGCTTTGACAGAGGTGAACGCCTGTTTTCAAGGCCGTCGAAATTCCAGCCGAGACCAGGTCAGTGACAGCATAGCAACATTCGATGTGTTAAAAGGTGACTGGGACTGCAGATAGCGCGTTACGTTCGTAGTGGGCGGGATGCAAGAAGTATCATACAAATTTTGAAAAGGATAACTGTGTACCTTCAGCAAATTGTGATCACTGCGCTGTAAAAGTTCGGATATGTGAATAATAAAAGATTTAAGGGCAGTTTGCTGAATATAAAAATTTAGAAGGAACGTTACCAAGAAATAAAAGGCTTCCCAGAACCTGCAGAGCTCGAGATGCGACGAGTTTTTCTTGAGCTAACTACGTTTTGTGTTAATGGTCCTCAATTGTTAAAGGGTTTGTAAATTGTTGCATGTGGAAATCGTACCTCATAGACACTGGAGCTCACAATGTACCTCCACCACAAACCATTAGAGTTCTCGCCTAGGTAGTTCGAGATATCGGAGTTTCGGACACTTCTGGTTTAAGGGTTGTGGGGGGCTCCTTTGCAGATATCGGTTTTCGCTCTTACGTCATCGGCCGGTCAGCTGATGAGGTGGCACCGCAAGCCGTGACGCAGTGATCTGGTGCTCGCCGGGGTCCAGTCAGCCTGGAGCAGTTCCAGGAAGACAGCCGGCCCAACGAACAAGACATCTAACTGACTCTTTGCAGCACGTATACACCCAGATATAGTCTGAATTCATAAATCAAAAATTTGATGACACTATAATCATTATCGGGCCTGTTAGCGCGTTCGAAAGAGGTATTCATCACATTATGATAACAGTAACTGGGTGACCGATCTTTCCTCGGCATCTTTCGATTTCTGCTCAACATGTAAGATTTTGCGTGAAGTTTGATTAAAGTTATACGTATTTCTTGAAGGTTTCATAGGCATTTTGACTGGTACAATTCCTTCCTCTGACCAAAGAGGAGATTAACAAACATCGGTACGATTACTGGTATCTGAAACTTTTGCAAGATGAGTTAAAGAACCGTTTGCAAGACACGAAGTACGTACAAGAATTGCTTGAAAACCAAAACGCTACCTAGATACGAAATTTCATACAAATTGCTAGAGGCATTTCCGAGTTCATCCTGTTTCCTATCATACACTGCTTAATGATTATTAATAGCTGAACAAGCCGTCTAACCACGTTTACATCTGTGCTGTAAATGATGTTTTTCGGAAGATGTATCAACATTATAACAGGAAATTTAAAAATTTATAAAAAGTCTTTCCCCAGCCTCCGGACATAAAAAGTTAATACCACTGTGGTTGTTTTGCCGTTGGTGGAAGCAGGGTTGGTAAAAATATTTCATTTTGCTTAATCTATAAGAGAATATAACGAGAAGTCAAGTCGATCAATTCCTGGTCCTGCACACACACAGTCCACCTGAATCAATGGCTTCAAACCAATAAATAGTCTTATCGCCATGTCATCCTGGATCACAGATACTGTGAATATGCTTGGAGAAAATGGCTTCCAGCATTGCTTCCAAACTGACTATTCTTGAGATCCGTTTCTAAGCTAATGCATAGAACAACATAAAAGGTGGTGTAAACTGCTCCTTCTACTTTTCGTAATGAGCGTACAATATCGTTTTATTAAGTCACGTACTTTCGTTTCCGTGTAAATTCGAGATGAATAAATTTTGATGTTATAAATTCGAATTGCTGTTGTATTTTTTAAATAGTTCTGAAAGCCAAAAATTAGAAACTTCATTTAAGAAGAATACTTAAAGAAACTCTTGAATTTGGTAGCGGTATACCAATAACTCGTATTTATTCTCGTGTATGGAAACCAGTTTCTTCCACCTTCCCTCCTGAATCGCCAGGTTTACATGAGTCGGCTGAAGCAGCACATGGCCAGTGTGCTTCAGTCTACTTTTTTTACTTTTCTTGATCATTTTTCTTCGCAAGTATACGTTTGTACTATTCTTTTTATGTTAACTGGAAAAGTGGATGTTAAGTAGATGATGGTACAGTAACAATTTTGTTTTAGACATAGTTAAATTTTAACCTTGAAGTAAGATATCGAGAAACAGCAGCAGTTGGATATACAAGCAAAAATTTATTTCTAGCTCTTAGCCCGCTAGACAAGGTAATTTATTTCTGAGCCATTTTTCGCATTGTTAAATATGATACTTTGTTATTTGCAGCGAATATGCACTATATCTGCCGTTATGTTTTTTATATTCATTCTGCCACAAATATAGCAACCAATCTAGGACGGATAACGCTGCGTTTCTTCAGCTGGATATAATTTACAACAACACGCACCCCCGCAAACCGCTGGACTCCTAAATACCGGACACGGTGTCCTGGGGGTGGCGCAGGTGTCGGCAAGTGTCCCCCGCGGTCGCCGTTACTGATCGGCGCTGTCGTTGGTTGTAGTTTGGTCCCTGGGTCACGGGTCCCGGCTATCGACATCAAGTCAGTCGAATATAAGCTGCCTGAACCACAACACCTTTGCCAGGGGTGAACTTTGTGACTCAGATATTTGCTCTTTCACAGAATATTCTTACACGATTGTTACTAATATGTTATTCTCTAATTTATTTTCGTCACTGCTGTACCATTTATATTTTTGCTCGATACATCTACATCAAATATTCGTTTTCCATCATCTCTTCATCATTAATCATGGCGTACTCGCACATATTATTCAGTAATTTAAAATATTTATCTAGATTGAGAAGAAAATAACTCTAAAAATGCTTCTTTATAATAGACGAAGACAGCATAAAATATACTTAAATTACCGAGGGTGAAAGATACAAAAATAAATAACCATAGCACTAACGGATGTCTAATTAAAATAGAAAAGTAACAAATGACTCGCTAACTAGGGCACAAACTATCCGAGTGAGGGTTAAAGACAAGGAAAAAATGTTACTGAGAGGGTAGTTGGATAATATTTTAGTTGTTTTTTTTTTTTCACTCATGGTTTTTGTGGGACATTATTTCACAAACTAGCAACAAAAAATTTTAAAAAAGAGAAAAAGAGGACTTGGGTATTGTCACCCAACTGAGATACCAAAATCTTAGAGTAATTAATTTTGAGAATGTTATGTCATTTTATTCCTTATGTGATCCATAGAAAAAGTTGAGGTGCAGATTAAAGAGATTTTTATGGAAACGGAGAGCGTGAAATTGCTGACTTTTGTTAACATTCTAAAGGTCCCAGCCATCCAATGAGGGTGGAGAGATGGTAATACAGTTGAATTTTTTTTTTTAACTGCTTAATGTCTCTCAACAGCGAGGTCTTTAGAGACGGAAAAGGATGGGGGGGGACAAGGAATGGGAAGGAATTCGGCCATGGCCTTTTGAAGGAAGCATCCCGGCATTTGCCTGGGAGACAAGGAATGGAAGGAATTCGGCCATGGCCTTTTGAAGGTAGCATACCGGCATTTGCCTGGAGTGATTTGGAAAACCATGGAAAACCCAAATCTGGATGCCCGGACGGGGATTCGAACCGCCATCCTCCCGAATGCGACAGTTGAATTCAAACAAGTTATCAAATGGTTGGCAAGAGTAAATTTTTATCTCAACCAGCTACCTCACACAACTAGACAGGTCAGGAGACAAAGGGAACTAGAGAAAGCCAACGTAACAGAAATTAGCTGTGTTTTGGTAATTACAAAATCGTAAAAACAGTTGAGAGACTCTTTGTACTATATTATGGTAACGACGTATTACTAAAGAGAAACTAGCCACCATGAGTATACTTACATAAATACTTATACTTATAACTTACATAAATTGCTTGCGAGGTTAACGCTGCGTCGTATTTGTTCAAAACAACCAGCCACGCCAGTCTCAATAAGATTCCTGTCTCTAAGTAGGCGGCTATTCCTCCTGAAGATGACCTAAGCCCAGGTCTAAACGTCGAGAAGAAGAAAGTGGAGCATTTTGACGCAGCGTTAATCTTGTGATCAACTTATATTAGTATGACAGTTACGAAAACAGCAAAATCTTTTATAGTCTATAAACTTATTATTATCCCGAACTATCTTCTTTAATTCGGTTACTGAATGTGCATTTTTTTACATGGCCTAAAATTTGGTCTCATTTGGTGTTGAAGATATATTTAGATGCAAAAATGACAAGTATGTTCAGTTATACCCGCTACCATTTCAATTAACAAAATGCAAAAGTGTTCTTAAGTAAATGTGCCAGTCAGAAGTCTGGCCATGGCTAAGCAGAGACCTATCAATTAGAAGAATACTACGTGGCAATCCATTTCCTACATTTTTAAACTAGAAAAGATCCATTTGATAAAATGTTAAGGTTGCTCATTAGTTTCTCATTAAGTATTTCATTTTCAGTTTAATTATATTTCTAAATAGGTATAGGCCTGTAAGATGGTTTTTTTATCTCGGTTTACTAACCGTATGTTTGTAATTTTGCTTTATCTAAACCATATCATTTTAATAAAAGTTAATAAATAAATCACTGTCAGTAATTTTCTAAAAGTCGCCTTTGCAAATAGTATGGACGTTAAGGATACAATAAGTTACATATCAAATTTAAAGTAGGTTAATCAGCTATACCAGATCATATTTAAATCAATGCATATCTGTTGAGAAATAAAACCTGGTGACATGTTAGGACACTATATAGCGACAAAAAATATTTGACCAGTTCCCACTCTCCAAACTTGCCATATTCTTTTTTAATAATAATCCATCGTTCCTCATGAGGTTACTAAGAAACGCGTAACTAATATGGCGTGGGACTAATACCCTAGGTTTTTTTTTTTTTTTTTTTTTTTTTTTTTTTTTTTTTTTTTTTTTTTTTTACTGTCATCAATCTCTTTACTGGTTTAATGTAATACTCCATTCCTTCGTATCTTTCGTCAACTTTTCCATCTCGACATATCCCTTAGAACCCACGTCCTCGATTATCTGCTTCACATAATCTAATCTCTGTCTTCCTTTGCAGTTCTTACTGTTCCCTCCAATAACTAGTCAATCAATCCAGCATGTCTCAAAATATGACCTACCATCCTGTCTCTTCTTTCTGTAAGACTCTTCCACAAACTTCTTTCCTAACCGAACATTTCCATAACTCGTTCATTTCGTACTTTACTTGCCCACCTTTTTTTCAGCATCCTTTTATTGCACCACATATCAAATGCTTAAATTGTTTTCTCTCTGATATACCTAGAGTCAATGCTTCGATACCATAAAGTGCTGTACACACACATGGAGATTTAAAAAGTTCTTTCTGAGTCCTAAATCTATATTTAAAACTAATAAATTTATATTTTCCATAAAGGCTCTATTTCCTAGTGCTATTCTTCTTTTAAAAGCATTCCTGCTTCAGCCACCAGTTATAATTTCCCTTCTTATGTAGCAGAATTCATTTACTTCTCTTATTGCATCCGATCACATTTTTATATTTAATTAGCTTTTCTCGGCATGGGTTGCAATGCCTCTTTTTCTTTCTTAATTCGGTAGGCATGTGCGAAACAGACGGATTTAAATGTACTAAATAAATGAAAGACAGCCATTTTTATGCCTGAAATTAAAAATCAAAAAATTAAAGTAAAATAAAATTTAATTTTTTTTTGTGTGAATCCTCCAGAACAAGGAGTACTTCCAGTTCCTTTCCTCATGGGACCTACAGTTTAACGTGGAATTCGAACAACGGAACGTTCTCAGTGTAGCTCAACGATCAAATACATTTATTAAAAATTTCTGCTCCCCTTAAGATTTGAACCCGACCCGGAGACGGGAACTAAGCGCCTTAACCACTGAACTACCAGACCGCCTTGTAGTGAAGTATACGTGTCCTATGTGGTATAAAAAATCTGATAAAAACTGTGAGTTTTTCAAAACAAATTTTGTAATTAAGATGGGTGTGAGTAAAGGGGGAAGAGGCGTTGGATTTCTGTAAACCAAATGTAGACAGTACTTTTCTGTTTACTTTAAAGAATACGTTTGTAAAATTCCTTCAAAATCGGATAAAAACTGTAGCTTTATATAAAGGACATTGACAAAAGTGAGTGGGGTTATGAAAAATCAAATTTAGACAGAATTTTTCTGAATTTTTTTTTAATGTATACGTGTGCAAAGGACCATTGAAATCGGATGATATCTGTGGGTATGTACAAAAACGTTTACAAAAATAATGGGATGGAAAGGGGGAGAGTGGTAGGGTTTCTGAAAATCAATTGTAGACACTATTTTTCCGTTATTTTTAAAGAATCCGTGTGCAAAGTTCCGTCGATATTGGATTAAAACTGTGGCTATGTGTTTAGAACATTGACAAAAATTAAGGTGGTGGAAAGGGCGAGCGGGGTTGGGTTTTTCCAAACCAAATATAAACTCTATTTTTCTGAAATGAATACTTCACGGGTTTTCTGCCGGATAATTTCTTTACTCAACAAAGTTTCGGCAACTACATCCGCTGCCTTTATCATGTGAGCTGTCATATCAAAGCTACAAGAGTGTGAATGCCTCATGAGCGAATCCTATAAGTAGCCCGCTTGTTTTAAAGTATATGTTTAGCAAAAGACCATTGAAATCAGATGAAATTCGTGGGTATGTATATAGAACGTATACAAAAATTAAGAGGGTTGAAAGGGGGAGAGGGGTAGTGTTTCCGAAAACCAAATGTAGATAGTGTTTTTCTGTTGGTTTTTAAGTACACATATGCAAAGTTCCATTGGTAGTGGATAAAACGTGTGGGTATGGGTAAAGAACGTTGACAAAAAATCAGTTGGAATCTATCTTGTTTCATAACTTTTTAATATCATTTTGAGTAATCTTTATATGCCTTCTTATATTAGGAATTTCATAAGTTCTGCAGGAAGCTCATCAATTCCAGCGTCCCTATTTGATTTCGAATCATTCAAAGCTCGATTAAATTCCGCCCTCAAAACTAAATCTGCTAAGTCATCAATGTGAACGTCGCATTCATTTTCCACCATACTGTTGTTCAAATCAACCCCATCATATAATTTCTCTGTGTTTGCTCTATATTCTAAGCTTAAAAGAGGTTTCCTACCAGCAGCTTTTATGTTTATAGGACTCGTTCATTTCGTACTTTACTTGCCCACATTTTTTTCAGCATCCTTTTATTGCACCACATTGATAATGCTTAAATTGTTTTCTCTCTGGTATACCTAGAATCAATGCTTCGATTCCATAAAGTGCTGTGCACACACATGGAGTTTTAAAAAGTTCTTTCTGAGTCGTATCTTTCCTCCGTTTCTCCAAAATTCTGTTTGATTTTCCTATACATCTTCTCTACCTATGACTATTTCGTTTTTTAAAACTTCTCACCTTTCTTGCAGTCATATTTCTTTTGCATTTTTTGCATTTCCTGTTTATTTGTTTCTATAAACATTCTGTATTGCTCTCTTCCTGCTTCCTCCTGTGTTTTTTTTTTTTTTTTGCCTTCTCCTCTTATCCATCAACTTCAAAAATTCTTCATAGATCCATGGTTTTCTGACAGCTTTCTCCTCAGAGTCTAATGTTTCTTTATAAGCTTTGATTATTCCTCTCTTCAACGCATCCTCTTCGTCCTTAGTTGAACTCCTTTCAGGGTTATTTCTTAGACCCATGTCTACCATCTCTGCAATTTTTTCTCTCATGTTAGATTGTTTCAGTTTATTCACTTCCAGTATGTTTTGTTTGTTTTGTCTTTTTATTCCCTACACTTCGTAACTATAAGATTGTGCTCAGAACCAGTCAACTCCTAGGTTTGTTTTCCAGACGATAACTTTATTTCTGAATCTTTTTTGACCATGATTTAAGCTAGCTGATATCTACATATATCCAATGGACGTTTCCAGGTGTATATCCTTCGTGCATGATTCTTAAATAGTGTGAATGCCACGACTAGTTTATATTTTTCACAAAATACTAACAACCTGCATCCTCGCTCATTTATTTCTGCTAAAATAAAACCTCCTACAGTATTCCCCTCTTTTCTCCCACTATCTCATTCCAATCATCCATTATTATTAGATTTTCATCCCCCTTCAACACAATGGATTAATTCTTCGATTTCTTCTTATATTTTCTCTATTGCTTAGTCGTCTTCCTGTAATGTTGCCATATTAATGTTGTTGGTCATCATCAAAATAATCCTGTAACTAAACTGTTCTTAATAACTCACCCGTTTCCTTACTCTCTCGTTCAGTATAAATCCTACACCAGTAACTCCACTAACAGTTTGTGTTCTAATCATCCTGTGTTCCCCAGACCAGAAATCCTGTGCGTCCTTCCACTTAATCTCATTTATCGCAACAACATCTAACTTAAGCCATTCCATCTCCTTTTAAAGTTTTCTAATCTATCAGCATTACTCAAACTTCTAACATTCCACGCTCTGACTCCATTCTGATGTCTCCTCCCTGAGCAGTCCCTACCTGAAGATCATGTTGGGGGACTATTTTACCTCCCGAATATTTTACCCAGGAAGAAGCCATTATTCTATATGTAACACTGGTCTAAAAAATTAAACTTTTTCTTTCAGATTCTATAAGTATTTTTCATGCTGAATTCAAATATCATTTTAATTTTTTCCTGTCAGGTAAGAGTTCTTGTAGTACTCATTTTTTTATAATTTATCATAAATTAGAAACTACCTAAGTCTAAATGATTTTTACTTCCATAGGTAATGGTAGATAGTGATTTTCGGGGATATTTTGCAACTGGAAGATCTCTCTTCTTGGTGCAACAGAAGTCAGCAAGCATATTAGAACGCCACTTGCCTTGGTACCTCTTTTCCATTGCAGAAATTTGCTGATGTAAACGCTCACTGTGCTCATCAATCACAGCCCCAAGATTTTTCCGGGAAGAAATTTACGTGAGATTCCAAGAAGTAAATTTTTTATGACATGTTGCATCCCATAGCTTCACAAGAATTCAGAACCTCAACCACTATGTCACGATAGTTTTCTAATTTATGGTTTCCAAGGAAACTGCCACGTAATTTTTTGAAAGCCTGCCAGGCAGCTTTTTCTAGTGGATTTAACAGTCCTCCAAAATGTTTATCAGCAATTAATTTAATTTAATTTAAAGAAATTCAAATAGAGCACACGCTTCGGAGGCAATTTCCCTACACACCAATCTTCCCCATTTCCTACACACAACTACATCTGGCCTCTACAAATTTCAACTTTAAATTCTTTCAACGTTTTTGGTAAATTATTTATGATTTATCTTGGTAAATTATTCCAATCCCTGACTCCCTTAAGAGAATCTTCCTACATCCTTATGCCTGAATTCGAGTACCAGCTTGTGGTCATCGTCATCATTTCCCTCCCATGCATTACTTTTAATTCTTACAGAAATATCATTCCATGCCTCATCACCAGCGATCCTATAAAAATTCTTTATTTCGGTTTATCATTACTTACTTTGGAAAATTTCGATTTTAAGTATAAGGATCCTTCAGATAGTTTATGCGTACCCTTTACGAAATTATTCATTAGTCCTAATTTAATATACATTGGATCTAAATATATTTTTTCAGAATTCACTAAAGGGACATGTAACACATATTTCCGGCTAGGGATAAGAGATTCACGTTTAGGTCAAGATTTTATAATGTACGAGTCGTAGTAGACTTCCTATTTCTGCTGTTCCATTCGCATAAAAAAAGCAAAATTTTGTGAACCCAAGTTGCAAACCCGGTAATTAAGTCGCCACAGATATACCATTTATATTTTTCATACTGGATTTTTCTAAAATTAGTTTCATATTTTACTATGTCTCTTTCCTGTCAGC
Source organism: Vandiemenella viatica (assembly GCA_031002005.1). Taxonomy (NCBI): domain Eukaryota; kingdom Metazoa; phylum Arthropoda; class Insecta; order Orthoptera; family Morabidae; genus Vandiemenella; species Vandiemenella viatica. Next base: position 236,306,130 of record JARYHS010013630.1, read on the forward strand.
GGCTACAGGTATTGGTGGAAGTTCATTGCCAATACGTAGCAAGACAACCTTAAAACTAACTTTAGATGAGTCTATGAACAATCACCACTCATCTGGCTGGTGGTGATGCCGAAGAGTTTCCATAACAGAAAAAATATCATAGCAAAACACAATACCATATTCTTAAAAAAAAAATTTAAAAAAAAATTTAAAAAAAGTCCTTAAAATCACTATGGAAGCTACGTGAACTACATATACGTCTTTTGGAGTAGATTCCAGCCTTCGAGTCTCGAAGTTAAAACTTGCTTTTTAGACAGGTTTATATCCCGAATCAGGTCATTAAGGCCTTGTTGACTGGGAAAGTATGGTTCTAATGAACAGCTATTGCCTTCATATGTAGGATCATTTTTAAAATCATTTGAATCATTTTCAGTTTGAGCTACGTCAGAATCAGAGATAATAGTCACCAGGCCAGATTAACAGGTCTGCGCATGTCAAAACATGAATAAACCTGCACAGTCATTTCTTTTGGTGCTTCAGCATGATAGTACGTATAATTCCTTAAATACAGCTTGAATAAAATCACTACATGTAAGGTAAAGGTTCCTATGACAGGTCAAAGAGAATGCTAAAATAAAAAATTTAAAAGTAGCTGTCACAAAAATACTGTGCCTGATAGAAAACGTCTGACTACATAGCAGAATTCAATTGTGGTAAAAAAAAAAAAAAAAAAAAAAAAAAAAAAAAAAAAAAAAAAAAAAAAAAAAAAAAACAGTAGATTTACTAATCAGATTTCTTGTGAAGAAAACCTTGTCCACCAGTGAATTTGAAAGGTTTGCATGTCTTCGGGCTACCCTTTGGGTCTTTAATGTAGTGATATCCTGTTGCCTCCTGCATTCCTATGCCGTTGATCATTTCTGATTCATCCGTCTTTAAGGGCCGTTTCCAATCCAAGGGCAAAAGGGTACCCTGGACCATTACCCGCTCTTCCGCCCTCCTCTAGGAGTCCGTTGGTAGCGAGCCGTAATGGACTCTTTTGCCGGCGTCGTTAACCCACGGTTAGATGTTATAAAAATAATCCTCCTTGGTGTGCGTATACGTCGGCGCATGCGAATAAACGCTTTTACACGTGTACACATGTGCACGTATGCTTTTAAATGTGTTTTCCTCTTGGCTATACCTTTTAAGTCTGGGAAATTTTACTTTACATATTGATTGTAGTTATTACAATTAATTATTAAATGAATCTGGTCAGCGGAAGCTCAAACCATGTAGCAATTCAGTGCAACACACTCCCAGTTTGCGAGAAGAAATTTGGAGCTCACTTAACAAATGAATGCCATCTGAATAAAGACGATGGTCGACCAAAGTGCGCTAATTGTGACAGCATGTTACAAACTTCAAACGCACTGTAAATCAGCGAGAAAACTAGGGCAGTAATAAAACATTGGAATTTCAACGTAACACAGAAGATAGCAACAACCACTTAACAGAAGCGTGGCCGAAATAGTCGCATCAGAACGAGATATAGCTTTCAACAAAAATACCTAAAAACTGCAACACGAACCAGAATTCAAAGACAAAAGCAACCTTCCCTCCAGAAAACGTAAAATGGTCCAAAAAGTTCTAACCAGCTACTTCAAACTCGGACGATGTAAGAAGAAAAATTGGATGTAGATAGTAGTTCGAGCAATTGCCGCAAATCCTCTTTAGCCAAATAGGCAGTGCAACGACAAATATTGTTTTTAACTTTAAATTTTATTTAGGTACACAAGAGAAATTACTTATCAATACTTAACTGATACAACACTTATTGCAGAGGGGGATTACAGAAGTAAAAAAGCCAAAAATGATCGATTGAGGTAGCATTGTGTTCCTGTGGTCAGTCCATGAACATCGTAGAATGTTCAGGAACCATAATCATCACTCCTGCACTGATGATCCCACATGACTTTCTATTGCTAGGCTTTCTTGCTCAGTTGCTTGAGCCGAAACATCGGCATATTTTTAAGTTAATTTGCTTCGAGTTTTATCCACCGTTAATATATAATAGTGGAGCAGCCCTTGAAGTTAAGTTTGTAGCATTTGCAGTGTTTCTAATGGGAGAAAGTACCAGCAAGGATAAAATCGTGATGGAGCGAATAGGTTAAGTCGGTCAAGATACTCAGATCAAAGAGAGTTGTTCAGTTACTGAGCGTATAAATGAGCGGTCTGGTTGCTCAGTGGTTTGACGCGTCTCACTTGAGATTGAAGGATCCCCTAGTTCGAATACCCGTCTCGGCGGGGATTTTAATAGGCCATGAACACGACCTTCACCTTCTGGCACAGTCTGCTGATGTAATGTGAAGCACGCCATAACGCTTCCGTGTTTCGGATTCTACTTTTTCACTGTAGGTCTCCCTGTATCCTATACGAATACTAGGTTAGGGTAAGGTGACCACGACAGGAAGGAATGCGCAGCCAATAGAAACACTGTCACCAGGTACATTACGACCAGACTGAATTATTAATTATTACTAGCTGACCCGGTCACGCGTTGCTGTGACTTACTAATTATAGTACGTTGGATTAATGTTATTCTAAACTTCCTCAAGTAGTCAAATTAATATTCAATAATAAAGACAAAAACATTGTAGTCGATTTGGAATTCAAATGTAATTGGTAAAGAGTTACGGAGAGTTGAAATTAAGGACAAACGATCATAAAAATTTTAATTTACATTTCATTACAGATTACTTAATTGAAATTATATAAAAATTGATATTTATAAAATAAATAAATAATTTTTTTATTTATTTACATAAACTTAAATTTCAGTTATATCTTCAGTCAGTTTATATTTTTTCCCACAAACTCGAAGATTGTGTTGGATAACATGTCAAAATAATTGCAAACAGTTTGACGAAATACTATTCGGCGTGGCTGTCAACGCTGCATCAGCAAGTGTCAGGTCCCAATAATTGTCGTCTACCAGCAGCTGCAACTCCCGACATGCATCTTGACATGTATTGAACACTCGACCATTAACTGTTCGTAACATTCGAAAGAAGATGGTCCGGGAATATTCACCAATAACAAACGCTGAAAGAAACATTCACGTTGTTTTTGATGCACTGTGTAAAGTCTTTGCTTTGAATATGCCTGCGATCGAAGGATATGGTTCTCCTTGTTTACGTGGCTACCATTTTTTTAGCTAATTTGTTCCATGAAAAATAGCTTGGAACATCGGTATATAATAATGTTTTTTGCGAACTGGCGGAACACATCAGATTTTTGACAAAATGTGAAAAATTCAGTTTGTGGTTTGTCGTTTTTGGTGGCTCAAGTATTCTTTGGAAAATATTTTCTTCGGTGAAATATACACGTTGACCGTTTTCAAGATGTATTGAAAGATGCTGGATGGAAGGGTCTCTTTCATGGATGCGAAAACTAAAAATATGCCAGATAGCTTCGTTGCTGCTGATGTATCTACCTATTTGGTATCGTTTATTTCGTCATTTTTATTTACATTTTGAACTTCAAATACGGCCAAATCACTGCCTTTATTAACATATTGCAAACGTACTTAATGGATTTTACAGAACTGCAAAACTCGACATTAATATGAACCTTATACGTTTTTGAAAGCAATGGTGAGTATGGTACCACCCACTGATTGTCAATTTCAACTTGGTTTCTAGAATTTGACATTCGCATTGTAAATGTTTGGCCACTATTCTCAGCGTTTCTGTGGCGATACAACGGATAACCATCGATATCCGTAATAGTATCATTCGTATATTCCTTTGGAAAACGCTTCTTACATTTTCCACCTTCCATGCATGGCGATGTCATGTTAAAAGCACCGCACGGTCCGTGGATCGAGTGACTGGTAACAATATCAAACAATTCTTGATCAATTAATGGGTCCGGAATTTCGGCTGAAATTATTTGATCAATTTCTTCTGGACGGATTTTAACTTCAAGCCAAATCAAAATGTGAGAATGAGGCAAACCTCGCTTTTGCCACAGATAGCAACGTGTGTTACCGAAAACTGAATGTTTTACGATTAAATCAATCAATGATTTTAATTTTTGTTTTGAACACACGTGCCGTGACATAATGACGATGCATTGATTGATGGCCTGGTGATAGCAAAGTTTGTATTTCCTCCCAATTCGGATTACATGTAAATGTAATAAACAAATCTGGACGAACATAATGACGTACGTAAGTCATCGCATCTTGTATATATTCCTGCATGTTCCGTGAACTGCCGATGTAGCTTGAAGGTAAAATAAATGCATTACCGATATCATTGTCGTTTAAATTTTCATAAATATTGCCGATAACAGTATCTCGTAAGAGGATGTATTCCTCCGATCGTAATTTAGCCTGGTTGTATCGAATAAATCGCAAATGCTTGTTTTCAACCTTGGCGTACATATCCACGACGTATGAAGGCACAGTTGACGATATCGAAGGATATAGTTATCCTAATTACGTGTAATCATCAATCGGGGGGCGTAGTACTTCATTGAATTAACTTTTTTATTTGTTTTATTACCTGAAAAATTAATAAATTAAATAGTAAAAAAAAATAATAAGAAATCAATATAGTGGGCCCGCTATAATCTGGCCCCTGTTCGGAATACCGCGGGTCTACTGTACTAATAAAATAACGAATTAAATAGTTGAATATTAAATTTACCAGCAACTGGATCACGCTGTTTGATGTTGATGTGATATTCATTCTGCCCTTGCCAGAATATCAGTGGATACTGGAGTGCGTCATACGAACGGTGTAGATCCGAAATTATACTAACAGTTCTATCTTGACGTGTGACTTTAATCAACTGAGTCACCAACCATAAAAACTGCAACTTCATCTACGGTTGGCGCGTTGAATCTGCCAGCGTGTTCTCCTGATGGTAATTTGTCAGCTTTGATGACAATTTGATAGTTGTCATTTTTAATTGCGGCGAAACAATTGAATAAGTTGATTATTATTTTCCAAACAATTTTCCAACAATACCACAATTGCTCTCTCTTCTGCTTGTTCGATGAAATTATACTGGCACCTAGTTTTTAAGCGTTCCTCACAATTTCCAATAGATTTGGAGAAACTTCAGGTCATCGTTTGGCATCGGTATCAACGACCCAATCTTATGGTAACCTGGCCTTGTATTTTGAATTTAGTTTTAAAATGACGTCCATCAGATGTAAGATCGCAAAAGACGTCATCTGGAAGTAAGAATTGAATTTGCGTGTCTTGCGCAGAAACAATTTCGAATCGTTTGATTCGCCAGCAAGAAGGATTGTAAATGTTCTGGCGGATTGGGTAGTGGTAATAATACATCTTTTCCTGATGCACAACACATGCCGGCTGCTTCATTGCGGAATTTCAACGCCTGATAATACTGGCATATTTTGTTCATTGCACTGATTGCAATTTTAGAATGTGCAGAGTAATCAATGGCTTGTGCATATTGGAACGCAAGACGAACAAATGATACACGTGTTAAAGCACGGCTAATTTGCTGTCTTTCTCGTTCTCTCTCACTCTAAATGTAGCTATGTGCTGTTCTCGTGCCGCTATTGTTCTCGATATATTCTGTCACAGACGTTCATCACACTGTTCTTGAGATTTTTGCATACGACGCTCAGCTGTCGTGATTCTTTGAACTTCCTTACTTGCCGCGATTTGTGTTGCTGATTGATGAGCTCTCTCGTCGTGTGTCTTGCCTCTCTGCTACATGCATTGTCGAGGTTAGATTCTTTGGTGACATTTCACTGAAAAAATATTGGAATTACAACAAAAAGTGCCTTTCTGAAAGCCTTAAAATAAGACACTATAATACCGTGGTGAACCCGAAATTTTTGGGTCCATTGAAAAATACAGTAAAATGGAAGTTAAGAACTAATGAGGAAATATAAAATAACATTGAAAAAAATAACAGAAAAAGAAGAATGATATTTTTTTCGATACATTTATAGCATGGATGACATTAGGCTTTCAAGAGGTTTAGAAAGATTTGAAACGAAATAATACCAGTGAACTGTATGGAAAGAAATTTTTTCGATAGAAGACTTTGAATATGGGAGGATTCAAAGGTAGAGAGGAGTGCAATAATGAAGGAGTACTGGGGAGGAAGAAAGAAAAAACAACAGGAAAGGAATTGAAATTGACACGTGGTCTCTAGCTGACCATAACAAAAAGGAGAAGAAAAATGATAAGCTAGCGAGAAATGCTTACACGATTCGAATTTATCGTAACGTTTTCTTCAATGTTATATTCATGTGTGTAATTACTTTGTCGTTAGGTATAAAGACACACAAACGATGAACAACAATACAGTATAATTATAACACAATACACAGCACAATTAAAATTGAAGAAACTCACACATATGGCGTGGAATAGACTGTAGCATAAATAAATCGAAATACAACGCCATCTACTGGATGGTTCGATAACTTAACACACCGCCATCTGTTAGGAATAAACTGTAGCATAAATAAATGGAAACAGAACGTGATCTCTTGGATGATTACCCAACTTAGCTAACCAAGTGTTGTATAGATAAGTTAACACATCGCCATCTGTTAGAAACTTATGGAACTATAATAATAATTACGTATGATCGTAATGACCTGGGGACATGGTTTCTACTGGCTGGGCATTCTGCCCCTGGCGTAGCCGCCTTTACCTAGCCTGCCCATCCTGCCTCCGAACCACAGTACCGTCCTGGCGTATTTCACCTCATACAGCATACTGCGCCGGGGGTTAATGCCGGGTTAAGTGTCTATAAAAATCCTCGCCGAGACAGGGACTCAAACCGGGGACTTTTCCATCTCCAGTCAGACGCCCTAACCACTTAGCCAGTAGACCGCTTACCCCCGGTGGCTTACAAATAATTATAAACCATTTTCCTATGACAAACATTTAATGAACATTTATTTCGCAAATAATAAAAATTGAGGTCTATAATCCAGATAAAAACCATCCTATCTTTTAAGTTGGACTAAATTACACACATTAAGCCAAATTTCATCTAAATTGGTTATGTAGTTTCGGAGTTCATCCCGGACGAACATCGTGACACGAGATTTTTATATATATAAACATAAAGATTATAACGTAGAACAAATGTTTCTCATCTAGTGAGCCAAATTTCATACATTCCAGTTTCGGTAAACTCAGCAAATATCTCTTTCTAATTAGACCATCGAAAAATAATAATTGAATTGTTTACTACTTTTTGATGATATGATATTCCAATAACTTAAAATACTTTTAATTTACTGGCAATTTTTTAGTATAGATATAGCTCCTCCATTTATCGACTTCATTATAAATCCTGCATTCTCGGTATAGGAGTTTGTAGTGTGCTTTCTTGTGTTTGATTATTAGGTGTAGGTAATCAGGCAGATTTAGAGAATTAATTAAAGTGTTTTTGAGAACTGATATGGTGTAGTGACGCAAAACTGACAGCACTGATCGAGCCATTCATCACTGACCCAGTTATTTTGTTACCCTAATGTGCTAAATAAGGCGTTATTACAAGTACAAAATAGTTTCTTCGGGGACAATGGTGAATCACATGCATGCTACCCATTTATCTGAATGTAGCGTTGAGCGACTACATGCTCGGCTCAACGAGTCGGCACACGTAACGGATTAGAGCCGCTGCCAGCTCCGTGACTCACAAAGCAGTCTCCTCCTCCGCACGTGCCGCCTCAGCCGACGTAATGGTCCCACACACACACATATTGTGCATGGAGAAACATCGCTGTTCGACTTTCGACAGCAAAGTCCCAGGAAAAACGCTTTGGAGAGATGAACTCACTAACATTGGAAAAGGTAGAGCGGCCTTCTGCTTCTTTATCATCACCACCTATTCCCAGCATTTTTGGGGTGCGCTACCTTTGATGAGATTTGCTTGGTCAAATCTGCCGCATGCTCTTGCTAACGCGAAACATTGTATATCTAATACCAGATCGTAGTAAATTGTAATGGGGGTGGTAAAGTTATGCCATCTGCCTGTGGAACGTGTGATTTTTTCTGTGTGCGGTATGTGTATTTTTTGTTCGTGAAATGTATAATTTATGGGGCGGAGATTGGGTACCATCGTGATATTTGCCTGATGGCTGCAGAAAACCACGCTCTGGCCTCGCATTAGGGACGCCACTTCTAATCTCCGTCTGGCCACTCAGATTTGGGTTTTCCATGGCATCCCCAGATCTCCCTAGGCGAATGCCGCGATATTTCCTTCATGCCTCGATGCCGATGTAGACGAGGCCTAAAGCACCACAAGAAAAAATCGTAGTAAGGACGACCGGTAAGCGTTGGCCAGGGCTCGTGCCAGATCCCGTTGTACCTGTCCAGTGTCCGGTGCCTCAGCGCAATGAGCCACATTGGTGGGTAAATGACTCAGCGAGTAATGTTCGAAATTGCTCGGCTATGGGCCAGGCGATTAATACACCATAAGTAATTCAGAAGAAACTTTCTCTGAAACAACCAACACATTTCTGTGCTTAAAATGCTCACATAAAATTCTAATTTGCTATTTATGTGGGTTTTGGTTTTAACCTAAATAAATTGAAATAAAGTACCACTAATAACTCAAACTTTACAGATAGCTTCATTAGTCACTGAGGCTGCCGAACAGAAAAATATATATATTTCTTTCACCTATGCTTTTTGTAATTAATATTTTCAGAAGTGGTTGTTTAACTTTTCCCAAAAGATTTCTAAAAATGGTGTCGTGAATATTTTTTGCCTCCTGCGCTACATTATGGCTAAAATAGGCTGATCGATTTTTTTTACGTGGTGAATACGGTTGCGCTAATCGATCGATTAGGAGCATATAACGTGAGTATGCTGAGGTGGCCTGGGAATACATTATACTTCATTATTTAATGTATTAAATAATTATCATGAATCATGGTATTAATTCCGCTTTTTCTCTGTGAAGCTTGTTTTGATTTTTCTATGTTCATCCAGTATTTCTATTTTTGTAGTTGTTTCAGAGTAATAAGGGAGCGTGCATAAACCACGTATCTCCATTTTGGCCTCCTTCGAACCCCCCCCCTCCCCCCACGTAGCTCGACGTGGCTTTTGTCTCTATCCCCCGCCCTCCCCCACGTAGCACGTAGCTTTTGTTCATATTGATTCCAGAAGACATGTTGTACTGTTTTCTCTGTCAGACTATCGTAATTTACATACGGGGATAATTAAATGACGGAAATTAATATTTACATGCATCTGTGTGTTCTGTATCTCATTTTTATTGTGACAAATAAAATGAAAGAAAAGCTACGTGGCCTGGCTTGGTACCCCCCCTCCCCTCATGTAGCCCAGCGTAGCTATTCAGCCACCCCCCCCCCCCCTAGACCGAGCCACGTGGTTTATGCACAATCCCTAAGTTACATGGTTATTCATCCCTTCAGAGATTTTCTGCAAGTTTTCACCTAATTTGAATGTGGCCACCAAATGGACAGCCGAAAGTGTATTGTGAATTACTGTGTTTGCTTGGAAAGAATTAGAACGGAAATCGACCAAGTGTTTACTGTGTGTGAAACTGTGTTTTATTCCATGTTAATTTCCGTGAACACACTGATCTGAATGTCTTTTGGAGCCAAAGGTTCCTGCGCTATTATTGAAATCTCCTGTATTTAAAGCTGGTATTAAGAAAACTTTTTCAGTACAGCATTTCTAAATTTATCTTCTATTTTTCATAAATCCAGTAATGCTATAGATCTTATAGCCATCATAGAAGATCGACTATAGACCCGGCTACTATGACACGCAAAATCTATGAGACGAAGAGTTGGAAGTTGCCTTCAAAGATTTTTAAATCTGGATGATTGGCTCTATAAATTACTGTCCCGAAGGACATCGCTTTAAGAATCTCAAGCAATAGTAATGCTGTCCTTTGCAACACGTTCAAAACTATCGAAATTTTTTGAAATGACTCCGCGGGTTGGTTATATCTCAGAATATCAAATGATTCACGCTCGATTGTTTCTCCTTCCACTTTGTTCTTCCAGTGAAAATCAGTGAACTCCTTAAAAAAGGTGAAATTACCTAAGAAAAAAAGAATTAAAAAGAATTTCTCCTAAACATTAGATTACAGCTAAGCCTCTGTGCTGGTTCATCTAAGCTCATATATTCTAAATGTAAGCAACGGATATTATCACCCTAGCTGAGATGCCATTTCCACTTTCGGAAAGATTTTGTTTACAGGAGTTACGTAGCCAAACAAATTAAGGGAGTGGTTCTTCACTATATTCAAAGATGAATGCATTTTTTCAATAAATTTTTAGATTTCTTGCACTTTTGTTTTATTGTTTCGTTTTTGTTTCATACTAATTTACATCAGTCTCTTGGTTTAAGCCACAGATTTAGCGAACCTTCTACAAACATGCGTATACTAAGCAGAATTAAAACACAGGACGTAATGCTGTTAGCAGACTATGATCTTTCTCTCGTGTTTATTCAAAACTAGCGGAGTTCTCAGCGTTGCCCGGTATAGTTGGTGTAGATTTACCCGCAATGAAAAACATTTGTACAAAGATTCAGAAAATTCGTGCCAACTTTTCTCGGAGTTAAAGCAAACCTCGATTCACACGCCCCCTACCAAGAAGAGATGGGTTGAAGTTTATTTGCACGTACACTATTCCCTTTTTTATGGCTTTACGCCTCGTCGACGGCTAAGGCCATTACTGGCGGGATGGGACTGGGGACAAGGAACGGGAAGGAATTCGGCCATGGCCTTTTAGAAGGAAGCATCCCGGCATTCGCCTGTAGTGATTTGGGGAAACCATGGAAAACCCAAATCTGGATGCCCGGAAGGGGATTCGAACCCGCGTCCTCCCGAATGCGAGGCCAGAACGTTAACCGTTCACCCACCACGCTCGGTACACTATTCTCATTGGTCCGAAAAGATTCATCTGTATGAAGCTTCATTAATTTGGTTTAGAAATTGCATTATTACATTACTAATCAATGATAGATTATGTTAGAAACTCACATTTGATTCAATTGCGAAGTGAATGGATATACTTTTTGCTCAATACCTCAGATACTTTAACTCCGCAAACATCAAAAGTGAATCCATCGTATTCAAACAGAAGACTAATGCTGATGGCCAGAGACCATGTAGTATTAGGCCTATTGCCAGAGATCGTGATTAAAGAAAATCTCTGTTGTTTTTACGCTATCTGTGCAGTTTAAAAATTGAATATCCCGAATTAAAAGGAAGAATAGTTCAAGTTACTACTATTTATGACTTTTAAAAATTGAATATCCCGAATTAAAGGAAAGAACAATTCAATTTTTTAATGAGCGAAATAGTTATTATTGTAATCTCATTGCTTTCATTAATGGCTATAGTCAGAGACATTGTAATTATGTGTATAGTGCGAAGCATGCTGCATCTAGTGGTTACATCTGTGGTATTCTTCACAGTAAGTTCAGAATTCCATTTAATATTCGGGCGTTATGCAACGTAGAAGCATAAGACATATCAAACAACTGAGTTGAGATTCCAAGATTTAAAACGATTAAAACCCCATAGAAATCTTCGCTGTAAATTTCGCGTTTTTCTCGTACAAATACACCCAGTTTTCGTTTTATTGATATAGAAGATACGAATTGTGAAATGAACTCTACTGACAGGTATTCAATCCATCTTATACTTGTATTTAAATATTTATCCAGGTGTTTGAAGCAATTAACAGCCTAAAGCGTAGTATTAGCAACATCGAAATAGTGAATCCTGATCAGAAGCACTTTTACTATTTATTCCATTGTGTGTTAGAACCGCAATTCTCCTTAGGAGTCTCTGGATTACTGTTAGCATCATTTTGTGGAGGTATTACAGGCAAGAAACTTTATACAATTCGGAAACCTGTTTGCTCTATTCCGGAGCATAGCAGACTTAAATTCCTGTATATAATAGTTAAATTATTATTCAGTGAAGATGAAAATATGGGATGGAACCCTTTATCACGGCTTACGACTTACTATAATTGACACTGCAATTCAAGATTTAGATGCTACTAACGAATGATTCTTCCTCGGAAATTTTATATGCACTGCAGAGTTTGCCATTTAAATCGGAACTTTATAACATATATAGACAGTTAAGAGTAATGAACCTATACGTTTCGTACATTGCTGCTTAAGTAGCGTAAAGTGAAAATTCCTTCCTTTACCAGGAATTGAACAAGTTAACTTCGAGTGGACCAGCAGTATAACGTGGCAGGATGTTATCGTTCTAATAGAAAGTAAAGAGAATAAAAGATTTTGATAAGCGGTAGAAACACAGAAAGTAAGGTTGTATATCATAAAAGTAAACGAAAAAGTATTGAAAATGAGAGTGGCTATTGGGATGCAGCTGGACGACAGGCGGTGAGGAGGAGAGACAAGCGACAGCCACGCGCAGCAGCGCGGGAGTGATCTTCATTCCCCGGCGCGATCGGCCGGCAGGCAAAGTGTGATGCGATCCCGGTGACAGGGCGCCCGCCCGGGCAATAAATAAGTCCGTCGCAGCGCCGGGGACGCTATCAGGGCGTCGCTCCGGACGAGCTTAATCCCGAGCCTGCCGGCCGTTCCAGATACGAGGATAAGAGGCGCCGCTCGGCCCGTACTGGAATTGTACACGTCCGCCGGCCCGGGAGCTTGATCCCCGGGGCGACACAGTCCGGCTCTGCCCGCCAGCCTGAAAATAAAAGGTAGAAACGCGATCTGACAGACAGAGAACCGCCCTGTCCGTCCAGTTCCGGCGTACGAGCTGTCTGATCCGCTCTGACGGGCAAAAGGGAGGATTCCCAGTTCACAAGTTACACAGAATAAGCCGATGATCCGTGACACAAAAGTATACACATCCTGTAACGTATTCTGCTCTGTATAATTCCGCTCCCTTCTGATTCTTGTACTACAGTATAAACAAAAAATATTAATATTACTATCAGAATTTTGCGAAATACATCAGTAACAAGGATACACTCCAACAATATAAATGTATAAACAAATTGCATAAAATCGCTGTATAAAACCTACATAGCCATACATTTCAGGCACCCAGATTTACGATTTATCAATAAACTCTCTAGTGCCAGGTAACCGCATACATGCATTATAATATCTAGAAAACCGCAATAAGATCAAAACATTAGTGATTTAAGAAATTCCGTTAAAATATTGCCTTTCTTCCTTAAGTTCTTTTTTTTAATAGAATAATTGCTTAAAAAAATAATCTCTAAAGTGAGTGAGCATACTTTTATTTAATTATTACTAAAAGTGTCAGACTATATTACTATCGATTTCGTTGTTATTGCTTCCTAATTTTAGTTGGTAGTCACTCTTGCTCCATATCACATAGATTCGGTAGTTGGTCTCAATTTACGCTTATTGTTGTTTAAGGAACATTAAATTTATTAATTATGGGATTAAACCAATCTATTGGGAAAACCACAATCGAAATACGCTATAGTAATTTTACAGCAAACATCTAGCAAAAGCTTCTAAATTAAATAACTGAGAAATCATAAAGCCGACTTCGCCACCGAAACTGACTGTAATTCAAATTGGGGTCTGAAGATTACTGAAAGAGACTAAGTAAAGGCCGGGGTTATTGACACAGTCTCCATAACGCACATGCAGGGGTATGTTGGACAAGGAGTACAGCGTACCAGCCATCCTGTTTCAATTTCTTCCAATGAGGTTTCCTGTAATGGTCACAGGAGAATTTTCCAGACTAAGTCTTAAGAAAGAAACCATAAAACTGCAGAACAGATCTCAGAGTGAAGAACACAGCTGTCACACATTTTTTGTTTATTTACAAAACAGAAGCTGTTTTCAGCAAGATTATTTGTGTGCTCACAGAGAAAATTGAACAGGAGGCCGTTAGAACAATTTACAGGATTTTTTTCATCAACCGCTAAACCTGATGTTCTTGCCGGTGGTCAAGATATAGCCCAGTTTGTCAGAAACTATGGGCCTGAATCGCCAAGCAGGAAGCTTGGTATCGCCGATATTTCTGACTACACTCATTTGTGAGAAAAGGAACCAAGCACAATTTTTTTTTTTTTTTTTTTTTTTTTTTTACTTATGGATTTACGCCTCGTCGACGTCAAGGTCATTAGAGGCGGGATGGGACTGGGGGGGAGGCAAGGTACGTTAAGGAATTAGGCCAAGGTCTTTTGAAGAAAGCATCTCGGAATTCGTCTGGAGTGATTTGGGGAAACCATGGAAAACCCAAACCTGGATGCCTGGACGGGGATTCAAACCGGCGTCCTGCCGAATGCGAGGTCAGAACATCAACCACTCACCCACCGCGCTCGGTCCCTTGCATAGTGACAATGGTTTTCTGTTACGTCCTCGAATCATACTGAGTGACATGGTAAGGTAGATTGCTAAGTCTCAGAAACGTCTGCAGTCAGTAAATTCTGCAATGTACGAGAAACATCCAAACTAAAAGATCTTGTGGTACTGACCTACGAAGTCGAAATTTCTTTCGTACTGATTGCTTAAACCATAAAAATTTATACGGCGTCTTCTATAAATAATTGAAAACAGGCAACGGGTCTTAGAGTATGATTCCTACATAGAGAGTTTCTTTTAAGTTGTCATGTACAGCATTTTCCTCCTTGCCCCACCACCAAAAATACATTGAAGCTGTTCAAAAACAAATCTTTCGAAACTTAAAGCAATAATAATTTGACAAACTTAAGTTATTTATTTGTCTCGTTGTATTGCCACCTCAATTGCAGCATTTGAGATAGCTACGAGGCGTATTTTTTAAGTAAGTACCGTTTTGTCACACCGTGGCTGCAGCGCTACGGTCGGCGTTCCGCGCATGCGCATTGGGTACCTGCATCTCTTGCCTAAGCAATGACGCCATTACAGTCTAATTCTTCCTTGTTTACGTTGTTCACTGAGTGTTTAAGATGCCTCCGATAATCGTGAGTCCCGCCGACTGTGAAGTACGTGCTGTTATAAGATTTCTTTGTGCTAAAGGCCTAAAACCGATCGATATTCATCGTGAGATCTGTGCAGTTTACGGACAAAACATTATGAGTGATGGAATGGTCAGAAAGTGGGTGAGAACATTTAAAGATGGCCGCACAAATGTGCATGATGAAGAACGGAGTGGGCGTCCTTCGGTCGTTAATGAAAGTTTGGTGCAGAAAGTGGACAGTAAGGTGAGAGAAAACAGACGCTTTACGATTTCCTCCTTGTGTGATGACTTTCCTAATGTTTCTCGTAGTTTTTTGTATGGCATTGTGACCGAGCACTTGAATTACCGAAAATTGTGCTCACGTTTGGTACCGAAACGGATGTGCACAAAACCAAACGTTTAGGCAGTGCATTGACTTTCCTTGAGCGGTACCATAACGATGGTGATTATTTCTTAAGCCAAATTGTTACGGGCGATGAGAAATGGATGGCCTATGTCACACCTGAATCAAAGCAACAGTCCATGGAATGAGGGCATTCAGATTCACCCAGAAAAGTGAAGTTCAAGCAAACGATTTCTGCCCGGATAATCATGTGCACAGGTTTTTGGGACAGAAAAGGAGTATTGCTTGTGGAATTTCTGCCTCGTAATGATACAATCAATGCAGCAGCTTATTGTGAGACATTGAACAATCTGCGCCGTTCAATCCAGAACAAAAGACGTGGCAAGTTGAGCAAGGGCATCGTTTTGCTGCATGACAATGCCCATACACATGTGGATAATCAGACCAAATATCTCATCACATCTTTTCGATGGGAAACTCTAGATCATCCTCTGTACAGCCCTGATCTGGCGCCCAGTGACTACCATCTGTTCCTGCACTTGAAGAAACACATGGGCGGTCAGCGTCTTGAAGACGATACCGAAGTCAAAACAGTTGTGATGCAGTGGTTAACAATTCAGGCGGCAGATTTCTATGAGGAGGGTTTTCAAAAACTGGTACTACGTTATCACAAGTGCCTCAATATTGAAGGGAATTATGTAGAAAAGTATAGTAAGTTACAGGCTTTCATGTAAAAATAAAATTATTGATATATATTCACACTTCTTTTTTTAATTTCAAAACGGTACATATTTAAAAAATATGCCTCGTAAAATATGAATTCAAGGTGATGTGTCTAGATGAACTTAATTTAAATAAGAAAATGTGTTTATTCAACCGTGAGATAAATAATTACTGTTAGAAGAGACGCAAGTTGTTTAGAGTCTTGGAGAATATTGCAGTATTAACCACGCCAATACGAGATGATTTCCCTCGTAATCCCAGTAAGAAGCACCTGCTGCGAGGCTTGAGTCAGAAGAAGACGCGACGGAGCATCGCGCCGTCACGCTGTCGCCGGTCTTGTCGCCTACGATGCTAATGGCGGTGAGTCACACGGGGGCGTTCTCAATTAGCCGGCGTCGTGGGGCATAAACAGGGCGTAAACAGGGCGGACTCGGGCAAGAAGAGCAGCGGCGCTGGGGTCGCGCGCCGTGCGGCTGACGGCAGACCACGGTCGAGAGGCCATCGCATTAGCATCGCCAGCCACCGCAGCAGCACCGCGCCGCGCTGTCGGCCGCAGCAAACTACTGCCGGCAAATTAACTGCCACTTGGACAAACTGACTGTAGCAGCAGCAGCAGCGGCAACGGGAGCCACAAACAGCAGCATGGCAAAATACATTTGTTCCGACTGCCACGCTACAAAATGCTATTGTCATCCACCAGCAGTGGAGGGTACTGAAAATCCGTAAATCATTACTGTGGTGAAATAAAATACGTTTGGTACCGTCCTTAAGAGATTCCGTTCCGAACAACTACCACTGCACCTACAAAATAAAATAGGGAGATGCGAGGTAGACAGTAATCTAGATTTACGTTCCAACTCAACGCCAAAGTTCTGCATGACGACCACAGAAGTTATGTAGATGATCACTGTGGTAGGATACATGAATTTGAGGTGATACTCGTTCCATCAAAGAGTGCGGTCAACTATTAATTTCAGACTTCAGCCAAGATAAGTGAGTGGACACATAAAGTAAAGGTCATACCTCATAAAGGACAGAACATGTTTATTACAATCGTAAATGTACTGTTAATATAAACAGAAAAGATGTCAAGCATAATTAATAATGAATTATATTGGAGGAACAGTACTGATGTACATTAAAATTCAGAAGCTGAAGTCGAGTGTTTATCAAGGGTTAATTAAAAGACAAAGGGAGAAGGAACAGTTTAAATGAAATGGCAGACTTACGAGATAAATAATGAATAGTGATACGGATATGTTGGGTTGTGTCAAACTGGATTACGAGTCTTATGCTTTATGAAACTTGTGTTAAGATTTAACTATATGGTTCAATGTATCTGTGTTGTTATGAAAATATGTTTGATAGTGATTTATGGAGTAGTTAAGAAGAAAAGTGGGTTCAAATAAGTAATATAAATGATAAGTGTATTTCTTTCAAGCAGAAGAGAATAAGATATATAAAACATAAGAGTGAACCAACATTTGACCTCATAATTGCACTAGATACGACACAAAATGTGCAAAGATGCGACAGTAAAATATGCTGTACAAAGGTTAGCTGAAATTTATTTACTATCGTGTATAAGTTGAAGATAAGGATATAAAAGCGAAGTTACAGTAAAACCGCTTAATAACCACCTGCTTCACTTATAATTGTATAGATAAAGAATATCATACATGGATATAGTTTGCTTAAACATTCGTTATTACTGTGTTAATAGTATTCCGGGATCTGAAATATGACATATGTTCCTGTCTGATCAAGATATCAGCGCCGTCGTGCTCTGTTAAATGGGTGAATAGTGAATATTTACGGTGCAGTGTTTTCATTAATACTTAAAAAGAAATGATTGACATTAAACTGCAGTTATTTTCGACTTTTTTTTACTTATGACTAAATGCCTCGTCGACGTCGAGATCATTAGAGGTGGGATGAGACTGAAGACAAGGAACGGGTAGGAATTTGGCCATGGCATTTTAAGGAAGCATCCTGGCATTCACCTGGAATTATTTGGGAAACCCAAATCTGGATGCCCGGACGGGGATTCGAACCGGCGTCCTCCAGAATGCGAGGCCAGAGCCTATCACTCTTATCTTGCACAATCCTACATCACCGTCATCCCAGGAAAAGTAACGCAATACTGACGATCCAGTATTGCGTTACTGTTTCTTAGAATGACATTGATGTTGGATTGTACAAGATAAGAGTGATAGAATTTTTCAGCAACGGCCAAGAATAATGATAAAGTGTATACCTTGTAGCATTCTAAGGTGAGAAATAAAACAGTTACCGTGCCTGAAAATTATCCAGAAATCTCAACAATCTAGAAATACTAAAAGTTTCTCAACCATCTCACTTCCCTAATATCTCTCTAAGGGCGTACAGATTATGCTTCTCAATCACATAACAGAACATGCGAACCAACTGTACGTTATCAAACAGTCAGGATTTTATCCAGGGAGGCCATGATGTGCGCAAATCCTTAATCTCGCTGAGATATCAGAGAACGAATTTGAAAGACGCCATTGATCACTGGGATTACATTTGTTGATCTGATGCCATCCTGATCAACCACAACACGCTAGTGCAAAAGATGCACGTAACAATGAAAAATCACCTACTAACACCATCAGCTTCCTGCTACCCAACCATACGCTGCGCTTCCGGAAACAGGGCGAGTAACATTCTAACGCTCCGTGATCCCTAAAAGAAAAATGAACTTTCAAGGAAGACGATGTAGCTTAATATCGTCTTTATTTCCAGACGTGAAAAACGGTGAAGTGTTGCGATACAAAAGTAACATGAAGACCCAGGACTACCTCGCCGGGAGCGGAAACTGTGGCTGTGGCGTACTGCAAAGCCCCAACCTCCTGCTCAGCTACTGCAAGTTTGGTGAATCATATAAAGACAACGACCGGTGTATAACCAATGATGAAATCATACAGACTGTCTAATATCGAGCTGTTAGAACTATTTAAAGTTATGAAAAACATGTATTACCAGTTTATTATTTCATTTATTATAAACAAATCAACCGTGGTTCGGATTCCACGTTAAACTGTAGGTCCCCTCTGGGGCTAACAACCCTAGTTGTTGCACGATGTGTACACATCTACAGCAAAAATTCGAGCTAAACAAAGGCTAAACGTGGTCCTAGTTCATCCAAACGAACATACATATAAACAAACAAATCAAATTAATTATAATGTGCAAATAATTGTTGATGTTATAGATTTTTTTTAAAAAAGAACGTATCATTCTTATTTTCACTATTGAGAGAACATAGAAATACAGATCTTAGAGGATTCCTCATTTAGTAACTACGTTTCTCGGGAAAGCAAATATTTGTAAGGCATGACGTTAGTGGTGTTAATTCACGTCTTACTGTTTTGTATCCATCATAATGGATGAAATGGATGATGTCACTGTATGATCCTTGCATTCCGTATGCGATGGTGACTGGCCATTGCAGTGGGGTACATCGAATACCCACTGAGGAGAGCGGCAAGAATAGCAGTAGTACCTGGTGTAGACGTCAGAGTCAAAACGCATTCCATACCCTATTTGCGGAGATAGGCATTCACTATGGATGGCGTTAGCCCTCCATAGGAACATCACCAGGAAGTGAACTGGGTTGGTTTCCCGTGTCCTACCCTACTATGTAAGTGGTCATAAGTGTTGATGAAAGCCTAGTACACACTACTAATCTTTGAATCGACTCATGTTACGGTAGATTAACCATTTCCACACAAAATTTCATATTGCTATTCAATTCCTTATGATAGATAACGAAAGAACTTACTCTCTCGAGAAATTCCCTTGCTCTTTTTTGAGTGATTAATAATAGCAATAATTTAAACAAAAAACGACAAAAAATGTTAAGTTCACAAATTATTTCATGACGGAAATCAGTGCGGAAATATCATTTTGTACACTTTATAAATGGAAATTAATCTTCAAGGAACGCGTGTACTTCTCCTGGATCGTTGGATGCAGAAGATTCTGACGGGAATGAGGTTCATGGAGATCGGAAAATTCGCCATCTCAGACGAAATACTACAAGAATATCGGCGAACGATACGAAGGAAAAACATAATGATTCGCCGTGTTTAACGGCATCCCATGAAACAACGTGCCTAGTTATTACTCGTGTTGTTTATTTTTAAGATTTAATAGCTGTACTTTTAAATAGTCTAATTTTAGTATGTATGTACCTAAACTTTTTATCTTGCCAGTCAACAAAGTTTTACTGCAACAGTTATAATGCATTTTATGATAGAGCTCCAATAACTATGAAACTACATTAATATGTGTATCGCTTTTCACAGTAAGCTTACCTCCAGCCAAGTAACTACCCTAGTGGAAAAAGTACAATTTTCCTATTCCTTTTTAATGTAGGTAATTAAAAGATAAATTTAGGTGCTTTAAAGAAGTAATAAGTAAAGAAGTTTTTCTTTTAAATATATTATTTAACTTCCATCGCATTTTTTCTTCGTCAGTGTTCCTGCTTATTCTTGTCTCCACCACAGACAGTAAAAACAGCTAAGGGTTATAAACAAAAATCGATTACACTTTACTGATGACGTTCCACTTTTCATATCTTATTTTCGTGCCGAAATTGACCTTTTAATGTATGATTTTTTCAATTTCCTCTACAGACACATTTCATTTACCTTCCCATGTCGTCAACGTTTTTCTCTTTAATTCGCGAGTTCTGTAGCCCTTGATTTGCTCTTTCCACAAACAACAACAGGAATGTGAGAATGCTGAGACTGTACAACACGTAAGTTGTTTATAGTGCTTGGAAAGATATTTGTGGATGGATCAGGAGTAGAACATGGGGAAAAATTTACCATGACCACAAACTGGTATTCGATTTCTTGCATAAGGGAGAGGTAAAATTTTCTTTTGTATGTAAGGGAGATAGGAATTGGAATAACTTAACAATTAAAGCTGAATTTAAAGAAAGGATTTAAAATTAAAATTCGTAAAGGTCATAAGTAGTTTGACGGGGGGAACTTAGACTCAAAGTACATAAGATAATATTAAAAAAAAAAAAAAAAAGATAGCAAGAAAGGAATATAGGTGAATTTTAGGGAATTTGCGACCGGAGCATGCACTCTGTCGCAATTAAATTAAACTCTTCTTAAAGCAATACTCTGCAACATAAATGCAGAATTTAAAAAAAAAAAATACCCGAAACGCTAGCTTGTCTGTATTTACGTCCACATTTGCTTATTATTTGAGTCAATGATTCTGAGAATCCCTCACGAGACAAGATTATAAAGACACAGAAAAACTAACCCGCAAGACGCCAAACCTCCACGCAAATAATTCGAGCTAGACCTCCTGGTGCATGCGAGGCGCGCTCTGGACTCACTCCAGTCTCAATGTGTAATAGGCTTAAGCGTGGATCATTGTGATGGTGTGTTTGTTCAGTATAGGGTGTGTGGATGATAGATGAAAGAAGGGAGAGAGTGAAGAACAGTGCTGTTCAGACGGTCGTTCGGAGAGTATAGAACATATTACTTTTTCTGACTTGTCAAATAGGAATTTCGTCGATCTATGGAATGAAATTTGATAAAATTATTGCAGCATATTTACCTTTTTATATTTTCCACTTCGTATTCCATTGCTGCCGAACAATATCATATAAAGCTGATAAGAAATTTGTAAAAGCCCTTTCCGCTACCGCTTCTTTTTCGAGTTGCACTGGAGTTTCAGTTTATATTTTTCTCATATCCCTTTAATCACCATCGTACGAATTCCTTACTATAATCAGTTTGATCGAAAAATCTGGATACAGTTGCCACTTAACAGAGGTTAATCTATCTTTCTCTATTAGAGTTATAACTTACTAAAATGATTTTTAAAACTCTAATCCTGAGTGATTATGAACATTATTATTCAATACAAGATAGCATCTTTGCTTAACAGCACTTCTTCTCAATAATTCACAGTAATTTTCATTATTTGACAAAAGAAACAATATTCAATTCCTTCTGCGGTTTTCGATTACTACTTGCAAATATCAAACTAATTTGATAATTTTTTTGAATGAAAAGTCTTACAATTTGTTTGAGAATACGAAGCTGCTTGAAAACTATTGCGCCATATCGTTGGTATGATGCTGGAACTTTATGTCCCTATAAATCGGTGGCAACAGTTCCTTATTATTGTATTCAATTAACGACTGTGATAACACCTCCAGAGGTAAGACGCCAAGAAGCAACGGCACGTGAGTGGATAAAACTACACCATCCAGACAATCCACAGGATCTCCCAATCCACGAGGTCCTAAATGACTTACCCCCACTCGTCTTAAATCAAGAAATTCAGTATGGCAAGATGTATTTCACTTTGATGTCAAGGAAAATTGGGGACAAAGCTGGAACTCCGCATCTGTTAAACATCCAGATATTAAAGATCCCACAACTGGACTTCCAGGATTCCATCTGAATAGAGACCAGTGGGTCAAACTAAACCGCCTAAGAACAGGCCATGCGAAATGCAACGCCATGTTGTATAAGTGGGGTCTTCAGGATTCTCCTGCATGTGACTGCGGTTCTCCTTCCCAGAGTGCGGAGCATATCATCAAAGAATGCCCTCTAAGGAAGTATAATGGACCATTTGAAGAAGTTTTCGGAGCTACAACTTCCTTCATAAAATGGCTGGAATAACTGGACATCAATTTGTGAACGATGCCACCGTTCTTGTCATTGTATATATTTGTATGTATTAGTTGCTTAGGCATACCACAAATAAATAAATAAATAACGACAGTTTTAATGGAGTTGTTATATTCCATACGTCATTTAGATGTATACTTCCAGTGAGTAGTTTTGGAACTATCTTCTAAACATCCTAAGCACCTGTATCTTTAAAGACTATATATTTCAGCGCGTAATCAGTGCATTTCAAAAATTTATTTTCACTTTTTTGCTGAGAGAGAGAATGATCTATACAGCATTTAAAATAAGCTGACTGTTTTTTACATTTCATTCCTCCCAGCTGAAGGTTGGGAGGCGGGCTGCTGGAGAGTCACTGAGACTCTTTTCAGCCTACTACACTACGGGGAGGGAAGGGGGATGGAAGATCGGCCGTGGCCTTGAAGGGAACCATCCCAGCATTCGCCTAGAGTGGTTGAGGAAAACCACGGAAAACCTCAACCAGGATGGCCGAAAGAGGTTTGACCCTCGTCCTCCCGAATGATAGGTAGGAGGCCGAAAACGGCCTCCTCCCGTCTCGGACAAGCTGTCTGTATAAGATACTACTTATTTCAACTTCAAAAATACACATATGACTGCGAGTTATCTGGTTTCTTAGGCTATACGTCCAAATCAAACAAAATATTGCCTAGTGGTGTGAGTACTTCGACGTACGACATTCGAGTTCCACTTCTTGATTAAATTCATTATGGATGGCATGTCGTAAAATTAATGTCGGTATCTATTGAGCCTTGCTGGTTGGAACACTAGCAGCGAGAGTTGTAGGTAAGCGGTAGCGCCTTGGCATCGCATTACGGAGGGCGAGGACTCTAATCCCCATCCAGCCATCCAGATTACGGTTTTCCATGGCCTCCATAAATCGCTAATACGGTAGGTTCTAATTATTTTTCCTTGTGAATCTAATATTAGATGTATGTAATAAAAAGTCAATATTTTTTATTTCTTTTGACCATTTAATACGAGTATATTCACATTCAATTTGAGGGACTATCACATATATACCAAGTGGCATTTCGCGAAAATTTCAGAGTTCCTGTCTCTCAATGATCAGTGCACATATATTTAGTATTTTTTTATCTCCTCATATTTCTTTTGGAAGTAGCATTCTTTAGTGCTCTCTATTGATTGTTGTTAGTTTTGGATTTTTTCATTCAACTTCTACAAAGGAAGGAACCAAGTATTCAACGTGGAGAACATTGAGTTCTATACATTCTTGCTCCCTCACAAACGGGTTTTATAAGTAATTAACTCAGTTGCGTGGAGTATGGCTTTCGATATACGAGAAAATTATCAGAACCTTTATATTCATCAAAGAAAAATCTATCTGTTGCATAACATGAACAAGGCGATTTTATAATTTTCTTTTAATAGCTTATGAATGTTGCACGATATACAAGTGGCAATAGCTTCTACTAGCTACTCTAATTACTAAATACCTATGAATGCTTCTATTCTTTTATAAAGGCCTGTCTCGACACAGAGTCAAAACGTAGATCTATTTTGTGAATGTTCTTCTTCTATTGTAAGCAGTGCAACAATTTCACCTGTTACGGGTGACATTAGTCTTGCC
This sequence comes from Vandiemenella viatica, assembly GCA_031002005.1. NCBI lineage: Eukaryota > Metazoa > Arthropoda > Insecta > Orthoptera > Morabidae > Vandiemenella > Vandiemenella viatica. The sequence goes on from JARYHS010013630.1 coordinate 236,330,425, forward strand.
TTGTTTGTAACTGAAATCAGCATTTTTCTTAAGATACATAGACGTGACCGTATACATTAAACAGTGTTCTAAATTTGAAAAATTATTTAAAACGAGACGCATGATATTAAGAATAATACGGAATTTGGAAACTTGCTGATGCCTGTTGGTATGAATCAGAGCTATTTGAGGAAATAAATAGACATAAGTAGCGATCTGGATGTTCAGTGGTTAAAGCACTTGCTTTCAAAAGCTTGCGGTTGGGTACCGAATTCAAATCACGGTAAGACTAGAAATTTTTAAGAAAAGTGTTTGGTCGTATAAGGTACGCCAGGACGTTCCGTGGTAATGACTCCACGTTAAAATGTACGACCTAGAGGAAAGGAACTACACAATAGTTTAGTATGAATTCACAATTTAACACTTACCAATTACTCATCTTTTTTATGACTCTATTTGAATACATTAATTACAAATCCCTCATGCTATTATTCTTCTTCACTGCCCCGACCTCATACTTTAAATATGAACTTCCATTTTACGGTCATCACGCCAGAAATTTGACTATCTTCGTTCATCGACCTCTAGTCATCTTTTTCAACATTTCTAACCAAAGATCTTCTTTCTCTCTATGTTTCACGTTCCATGACCTTCAACACTCAAATGTCAAAGTTAGTTCATATAACCACAAATTAGACTGAAAATGCTTTTAACACTAAATCTTAGGATCAGTGCGGTCATGTACCTCACTAAGTGAATAGTAAAATATGCATAGTTTAGTTACATCAATGAGAAATTAATTTCTACTGACAGAAAGACAAAGTTGAAAACTTTAACCTGATTGTAATAGCAATATATCACTTATGTTACAAACTTTATTATATTTTCGGTTACAGCAAATAGTAAGGCTTTTTAAAAAATTCTTGCAGAAAACTAAAATCACAGTATTTCTTACCTTATTAGAATTTAGCATATGAAAGAAGGATAAAAAAAGGGGAAGAGGGTTAGGGTCAAGGAAAGGGAAGTAATTCGACAAAGATGTTTTAAAGGAACTATTCCGGCATTGTCTGGAGTCGATTCGTGGAAAATGTAAAATCGAAATCCCGAATACACGGCCTCAGCGTTACCGCTCACCCATCGGATTTGGTAGAAATATACTATTCTTTTAGTATCGCAGCAGAAACCAAAAAACTTACTGTCACATTTATTTCAAATTGAAAAACCTTCGGCTTTTAAGGTATACTGATACACTTAATTTGTGTTAATTCCAGCGCAGTTCCTCCATGGAGTAACAATAAAAGTTTCTGCGACAAGAATCGCCATTTATAAAAAAAAAAAATAAAAATAAAAAACCTACATAATTTTTTCCCTTAGTGACCATAATTCAGAAGAACAAAACTGCTTGATGCAAAAGTTAGCCGGTGCTAAATGCTACAGAAAGAACATGACATTTGTTTTACTTACGTTCAGCTATACTCTTGTAACTTCACCATTTTAAATATTCGCTGATTCAAAGCCTCATATTGTTTTGTTGCGTTCACACTGGTGAAATAACGTAAAATGTTTTTCGTGTAGCCTTCGTAAACTCGGATTTATTTCGTGTATAACTACAATGATACTACAATTCAGTGGTACAAACATCTGTCCATAAACATATCTGGAATGACGTATTGAGATTGCGTTAGAAAGTTGCAACATCATTCATTAAAGAATAATTGCAGATTTTTGGGTTGTAATGTTACCAGATCCTTATCATCAATAATTAAATATTAACTTAACGCTAAGTTATTTGTTGGTTTGGTACATAATAATATATTTTTGGCATTATTATAACTTTCAATCCACTTTAGAATGATGTTTTCCAAACTGAAGTTTCAGGGGCAGATAATTAGAAACTATACCTCTGAGGGCCATCCAAATGGTTTCATTACTAAAATTAATGACAATAGTTATTTTATTAGTGAATGTACGTTTATGTCAATAGACCAGTGTAAACATTCTATACATACAGGTGTGTAAGGAAAAACTTTGGGTGCTAGACTTCGAGATTTAATAAGTGGTTATTGTGGTTTATGGCCTGTCGACGAATGGGTCATTAGCGCCCTAGAGGTGTGATAAGTTAGTTGAATAAAAGCTTGGTTACTTTTTCAGGCTGCTCTTTTTCTTTTCTTTTAAGCAATACAAGCTTGAAATGTCTACAACACTGGGCGACAAGAATTTTACTGTTAAGGAAATAAACACCATTTATGTTCGAAATTGGTTCACTGATTCCAAATATGACCATCATGTTGACATATGACGTCTAGTTTTTAAATTATGTGACATCCATCTCTTATTTATTAGGTGTTAGTCAAAATGCATGATGTTTATATGTGCGTGCATGTGATTGACACTCCGTATGTTCTTCTTTAAACATATGAAAAATTTGAAGCAATTAAACTGGTATATAGATGATTCTGTATCATAAGCATAAAAGGGTAATTTAAATTGACTTAAATGGGGTTAATTTTCTCTTGGGAAAGCAAACGGTTTATACAAAATACCCTTGTTTCCTTTGCATGTGGTATAATAGAGACAATGACAAAAATTATGTTAAGACTGGACCTCTGGATCAAATACGGATTCTTGTAGAGCTGCCAGTATATTAGAAAAGCAATATATTAATTGAACGAGCAAAAATCATTTTCCAACCTTAGCATATCAAACTCCGATCGATAAAACAATCTGGACAAACATGGGGAGGGCTTTAAGTAAATCTTAAACACAAGACGGTTGAAAAACTTAGCAGGAATCTTTGAAGTACCAATCATCAGTAAGCTCATAAAGGACATAAGTTTTTCTAAAACAATGTGTGAGAATGAAGCATTAACTTGGCGAGCCTTTGTGGAAGAAGTGCAAAATCTCGGTAAGAAACACAAAAGTGAAAGCTACAAAGACTTTGTTAGAAACATGGTGTCAGGTTTTCATGATACTGGCGCGAATATGAACATTAAAATGCATTTCTAGTTGAATATATAACGCCAATGCAACTGTTTCATTTACAGTTGCATTGGCGTTATATTTTCAACTAGAAATTAACCAAGCAACTGTGAAAACATGGCCTGCAACAACATTGCATTAAAATGCATTTTCTTTTTAATCATCTTGATCGCTATCCTGAAAATCTCTGAGATGTCAGCGACGAACAAGAGGATAGACTGGAAACCCCTGAACCAATGACTTTGAGATACTCTTATAGTGGGAGAATATTACTGGTGTTTAAGACGAGATAATTCTATAGCTCAACATTCACAGCAAGCAAAGAAGGGTAAATTTATTGTTTGAATTTTCTGTCAAAATCTGATAATTGGAAATAAGTTAGTTTTTTTAGTTTTTGGGTTATGCACACTTTATAGCTTAACATTCTTTGCCTCTTATACGAATAAAATAAAGTTTGTTAAAGAAACAGATCCATTTATTTTCCCTTAAACACCGAGCGTGGTGGGTGAACGGTTAACGTTCTGATCTCGCATTCGAGAGGACGCGGGTTTGAATCCCCGTCCGGGCATCCAGATTTCGGTTTTCCATGATTTCCCCAAATCACTCCAGCCGAATGTCAGGATGCTTCTTTCAAAAAGATGCCATGGCCTAATTCCTTCCCGTTCTTTGACTCAGTCCCATCCTGCCTCTAATTACCTCGTTGTCGACGAGGCGTAAATCGCAAGCAAAAAAATCTAATATCAGCCTATGTACCCTGTTAGAAATATGTTTTACAATGAAATGGAGCCAAATTGTAATCAGAATAGTAAAAAAACCAGAACTGATAGGGAAAACAATATTTATTAGGCAAAATTACCTAAGAATTCGTATAAATATTGGAGGCCCTAAGCAACCTTTTTTTTTTGTTAACTTGGTATTCCGGGAGGAATCGCGCCATTTTATTGAAACCTAAAGTTTCAGCCATCATTCTGTGATTTTTATCCTAGTCCTCTGATGAATGCCACAGAATGATGGCTGAAACGTTAGGTTTCAATGCATTGGCACGGTTCCACCCGGAAAACCAAGATAACATGGACAACGACTGCCGAAGTCTACACAATCAAAAAACAATTTTGATGTCCTGTGTTATTAATGGAATAGTTTTTACCTATCATCTGTCTATTGATTACCACTGCTGTTCAGATAATGGAAGATACTACGGTACTCTCGGGGGCTCCACTCTCAGTACAATCACTGTATGTGAACATCAAGGAAGCGGATGTGATGATCCATACCACTCGATAAGTTTGCCATTCTCGGTTGCCAAGTGACAGCGACAGTTGCACAGCGCTGCACGTGTAGAGTAAACAGGGGCGCCAGTGATCGGGACCGTCGCGATATCGGCTCATTAATCCCTCAATTAGCCACGAGGCGCCTCGTTATTCATTCACGACACTCCAAGGTGCGCCGGGCGGCCCGCCTCCCCTCGTGACAATGCGGCAAACTTTGTAATCAGTCTGTAGCAAAACAAAGACCAACTCCGACGGGGCCAAGGGGACCAGGCCAGGGGTTAGCTTGATGAAGGATAAGTGCGCCGCTCAAGAGACGTGTTTGAATTTCAAACAGGGTTCGCGCGTACACAACTGCGGGCGGTCGAGGTTCTCCCGTTTTAGCCGGTGTCTCGTGCGCTTGCTCGTGGTAGGCCAAATTTATTGCCTCGCCGTGATGAATCACACTTCGGCTCTTAACCCGCTCTTTGAGCCTCGGGCTATGGTCGCCCCTCGACGGCCACTCCGACGCCCATCCTTCCAGCCTCTCCACTTTCACCAGCCTCCTCAGGCGTCCTAAAGGACTCGCTTCACAATGGAGTCTATCTCAAACATTACTCATTTCACTTCATACTTAGTCACTTCTGATAATCTTTTCACGATATTTGGTTGAATCATTCTTGTCGTTGGTATTTTGAAATCAGTAATTGACAGAGGCACAAACTATCTGAAAGTGTTAAGGCAAGCTTGGCAATTCAAACGTCAATATTACTCACCCGTTAGCGTGCTATAGCTTGTTGTGAGGGACAACAGGTAAACAGGGTATTAAGAAATATTTTATTACGCAGTTGTTTACGCCATTTACGTGAGGATTTTTATGTGGATAGGAATATCAGAACTCAAAATTTTGCAGTACAGTAAATGCTTCGGGAGCACTGAGATTAACTCTTATTATCGCACTACCGATAGAGGCAAAAGACATGCCTCTTTATACCAAGAGACACTGCCCAGAATTTTTTTTTATTTAATTATTTTTTACTCAGCGCTCAGCAAAAATATCACACCAACTTCTAAGCAGACCAAAGACTCTAATGATGATCAGAAACGTGTAAGGAAATCAACATACAAATTGAATTCTGCGAACAATTGAAAATAATATTTCTATTGATTATTCAGAAGAGGAGCTCTTCAGAAATTCACATAAACAGAACAGATTTAAGTCATCAACCTACCAGCAATAAAGTCCAGAAACACACGCAGGCAAAATTTATAACTCATTCAGAAGTTCATAGAAATTTATAACGATGGACCAAAAATGGGTAGACAATTCCTTCGGTTGACTCTCAACAGGAGACATTCTAAAGCACATTCTCCCATTTGAGGTGCGCATTCATAAATCTGAAATTCAAACAGTTAGGTACACCATGCAGTACCCACGTATACATTTATATTACTTTGCTGGACCTGATTCTACAATCGAAACAATCAATCAAAGAAATCAACCAACCATGAAATTAGCGATAATTTGACAAAAGCTGCGATAGCCGAAGAGACGATTCAAGCAATCCCGCTAACATATTCAGATTTGATACATACGATACGATAGATAGTTTACCAATAATGGACAATGCAATGGGAAACAACAAAAACGAAGATAGTTCATTACGCCACTACTCAACCAAAAACACCAAAGAAACCCTATACATATACAGTATACTATCGGGTTTATTGGGTAAGCGGTAACGCTCGGACCTGGTATCCGGAAAGACGCACCAAGCGTGGTGGCTGAGCGGTAACGTTCTGGCCTCGGATTGGGAAGGACACGGTTTCGAATCCCCGTCCGGCCATCCATGTTTGGGTTTTCCAATCCAATTTCCCAAATCTGTCCAGGCGAAGGCCGGAATAGTTCCTCCAAAAGGCCATGACCGAATTCCTTCCCCTACCTTGTCCTCAATCTTTTTGACATCCATAAGGCGTAAAGCGATAAATGAAAAATAAAAAGCTTATATGTGAACAAACGACACGTCTTATGAGCAACAAGTATTGGGTTACGTCACTAGTACTCTTTAGCCCAGCTGTACCATGTAAAATGATTTTAACTTATTACGTTGATGAACATCCCACACAATTAGCGATCTCGACCATTTGTTTTTAAAATGCAAAACACAAAGCATGAAAGTTATTGACACATGTTCACAAGTTGATGCAATTTTTCTGGATTTTCAGAAATCTTCTGGCTCCGTGCCATGCAACCGACTTTTAGCAAAATTTCGAGCATATATCGGATCAGATTTGCTAATGGATACGAGATTTTCTAACTGATCGGTCACAGCTGACGGGGAAGACTCTTCTATTCTAGATGTTTCTTCGGCCGTACGTCAAGATAGTGTAATAGGACCATTTCTTTTCTTAATTTTTATAAACGATCTATGTGACAACGTTAATGGAAGTTTCAGATTGTTTGCTGATGATACAGTTATCTACAGAAAGGTCCTCTGACGATTGCTTAGAAATTAAGCGTGATCTGTTTGTTATTTCGGAATGGTGCCGTAAATCGCAACTTACAGTAAACTGCAAAAAGTGCAAGGCAATGCGCATAACTAACAAAAAGAATCCGTTTGTTTGAGAGTACAAAGTAAACAGCTGAGCTGCTGACACGGTTGATTCTGTGAAGTATTTTGGCGCAATAGTACAAAGCAACTGGAAATGGGATATACCCATAACTTCTTGGGTAAAGTTAATTCTAACTTAAGATTCATAGTTCGTATTTATGCAAAGGGAATAACTTACAAAACTCTCGTGCGTGCACGTTTTGATTACTGTTGTGGAGTTTAGGATGCTTATCGCAAGGAACTGATTGACGATTTAGATAAAGTACTGAGGAGGGCCGCTCGATTTGTAACCGCTTGTTACAGCCCTTACGAAAGCGTCATAGAGTTGATACATAGATTGGGCTGGGAATGTCTGCCGGACAGACGACATCGTTTTCGTCTGGATTTGATGTCAAATATGCGAAATTCTTCTTTCATGTACGAGTGCAGTAAAATACTTCGTTCACCAAAATATTTAGATCGCAATGACAGGAGTGATAAGATTAGAGAAATGAGATGCCGTAATGATGCTCATATGTATTCTTTGAGATTGTAATACCCAGAGTTGGTTTTGGTGCAAAGCACCCTCTGCCGACTACAATATTTGTGAATTTCAGAGTATGGATTTAGATGTAGATGTAGAATGTACCCCACAGAGGAAACTACCAGGCATTACAATAATCTTTCTGTAGTATTTTAGTCCACAGGGTTTAATGCCAATCACCGGCCGTGATATTTCCTTCAAAAGGCCATGGCCGAATTCCTCCCGTTCCTTGTCCCCATCATTTCCCGCCTCTAATAACCTCGACGTTGAGGAGGCATAAAGTCATAAACAAAACAAAAACAAAAAAAAAAACAAAAAACAGTTACCAAATTTCTGGACGAACCTGACCTTCACGCATAAAATGGACTAATAGTACTCCATCTATAACACAAAAACGACAACGGGCCAACCAGATGACGAAAAAGAAATAACTGGAAGGTACGAGATTCCAGATTAACAATCAACAGTCGGTCCATCAAATCGCAACAAAAATGTAGCAAAACCACTTGTAATTAGTTAAATCTATATTTATTTATTTATTAGTTGATGCCAACTAGGACCACGTTAAGCCTTTGAGCATTTGGCAGCGAGTTTATTCTTCTTTTGCCCCCATAACTCCTTCATTCGTTTTGAATGCGCCTCTTTGCACTCCTCTGTCCAGAGTGTACCGCGTCTTCCGTTGGAGTGTTCGTCTCGGCTTATCTCACTTGTCATTAACTTCTTCCGAAATATATCTCTGATGAAAGCATCTTCTGTTTCTAGCCCCATCGAATGAAGATCTTCTTAAATATTTACGATCCAGGGCATTACAGTTTTGGGTCTGGAATCAGATAAATTAAAAAATAAATTAGTTAGTTTGTTCTCCTCCATCCGTTTGAGGTGGCCATAGAATCGAGCCCGTCTTTTGCGGATTGTTTCAGTGATTTTCTCTATTTTGCTGTAGACTTCTTTGTTGGATTTCTTTTGATGGATGCCATTCTTAAAATTGGATCGAAGAATTCCTCTAATAATTTTTCTCTCTTTTTTCTCCAGTTCTCCTAGAAGTCCTTTATCGGCATTCAGGAACAAGGTTTCAGCTGCATACAAAACTAGTGGTTTCAGAACTGTTTCATAATGACGTATTTTAGTATTTTGTGAAAGAAATTTTTTATTGTAGACCTCTCGTGAAGTTTGGTATGCTATTTCTAGTTTGCGAATCGTTTCCCGAATAGCTTCTTTGTCCAATCCATTTTTCATAATAATCTCAACAAGGTACTTAAATTTTTCCACTTGATTAATGTCTCCGTATTTGGTTTGACGTTTCGGTGGATATCAGTAAACCGGTTTGATCAGCAATTTCCTTCAGCAATTCAATTTGGATCCTAGCAGTTTCTAAGTCATCTAATACTATAGTGATCTCATCGGCAAAAGCCAGCGTGTCTATTGTGATCCCTTTAGATTTAGTTCCTATTCTTGATGGGCTGTAGTCAATTTCCTTTAACTTTGCTCGCCAGGTCTGAATGATCTTTTCAAGAACACAATTAAACTGTAGTGGAGACAGACCGTCACCTTGCCTGACTCCAGTTGTGACTTCAAAAAGGTCTGACAGACATCCTAAAAACTTAACTTTTGATTTTGTGTTTGTCAGTGTGCATCTAATTATAGCAAATAATTTTACGTCAACTCCAAATTCATTAAGGATGTTCAGAAGCACTTCCCGATCTATCGAGTCATAAGCTTTCTTAAAGTCCACAAAAACTGACACATATTACTTTGACCTGAGCGTATAGTATCTGATTATCGTCTTGAGGTTGTGGATCTGTTCCGCTGTTGAGCGATTTTTTCTGCTTTTTTGTGCAATGGGTGGATCAAAACTGTTTTCCAATCTTCGGGTACAATTTCCTCATTCCAAATTTCTTCTATTTGCTTTTGCAAGATTTCTATCGACTCTTCAGGGGCATATTTCCATAATTCTGCAGTTATGGAGTCTTCTCCAGGTGCCTTATTGTATTTTAGTCGGGCGATGTGGCGCTTGATTTCATTTTTGTTGGGTTGTAAGGATACCGGGTATCTGAATAAGGGTTCCCCTGTCTTAATAGGATTTGCGAGCTTATCAAAGTTAAGTGGACTTTACAAATTTTCAGAAAGGTTACTACAGTTTTCTTCATTTGATGTGGGCAGTGTGCCATCTTTCCTTTGGAAGCACAGTGACGGCGGTTTGTATCCTGTGAGTTTTCTTTTGCATGTTTTGTAGTACTTTCTAATTTCGTTTTTCTTAAAATTCTGTTCTAAGTTTACAATAAGAGATTTTTCATAACCACGTTTCTCGGCTCGGATCACTCTAACTGTTTGGGCCCGTTGGGTTTTGTAGGTTTCTCAGTCAGTTTCTGATTTAGTTGAGTAGTATTTTTCCATGCTTGTAGTCTTTGTTTGAGTACCGATTCACAGTTGTCATTCCACCAGGCATGTTTTTTCTTTCTTTTTATTTCTGCGAGTTCCTTTGCTGTCTCAATCAGGTGACATTTTGTGTTGTTAAAGTAGCAATCACTGGGTCTGACCTTCTCCTGAAACTCCTTGATTTTTTGCTTGAGTTTATCATTGTCGAAACGGACGATCTGTTTGGGTGTTTTCCAATTGTTTGCAGGAATGGGTTTGAACATGATTATTGACATATAATGATCTGAGTCTACATTTATGCTCTTTTTTAATTTAACGTTCATAATCTCAGGGCTATTTTTCCTGGAGATACCAACGTGATATATTTTGAACTCTCCAATAGCTTGGACTAGAGATCGCCAACTTGTTTGCTTCCTTGGAAAATGACGAAAGTGTGTCGACATGACCTGCAGGCTAAGATTTTCGCAAAGGGAGACTAATCTCTTACGATTTTGATTGTTTTTTTCTTTAAGCGGGATAATGTCCAATAATTTTCTGGTATTTCTTATCTCGCCCGAGTTGTGCGCTGAAATCCCCCCAAAAAAATTTTACATGGTGCTTGGAAATCTTGGCTAGCTTTCATCTAGTAGATCCCAAAATTTTTCCACTTCATCTGAATCTGATCTGTTTTTATCATTTGTGGGGGCGTGTGCATTTATAAGTGTGTATGTTTTGTTGGCGCACTTGATTGTTAATATAGAAAGCCGATCATTTACTGGTTCAAAGTTTTCAACTGATTCCAGGATTGTAGTTTTCACAGCAAAAGCTGTTCCAAGCATCAGAGACCCGTTGAGAATCCTTTTCTGCGCTCGACTCTTGAAGAAACGATAACCTTCAGAATCGAGAATTTCTTCATCTGGGTACCGTGTTTCTTGCAGTGGTATTACAGATATCTGGTTTTGATGGAGGGCTCTAGTTGGGATTTTCATCTTACCGGTTTGGGTGAGTGAATTTATTTTGAATGTTGCTAGAAAAGTTTTGGATTTGGTTCTGAGTTTGCGACTGTTAGGGACATTGCAAGACATTCCGACTCGTCTTTTGCATGATGCCGAGTCTCCCCCAGAATCCGAATCAGACCCTTGCACCGCACCTTTCACGACGAGGAATTCATCCGAAGATTTCCCCCTGGGGTAATATTGTTTAGAAGTTTTGCCATCATGCATGTTTGGGTTAATTTTTTTTTGTATGTGTCTGGTGTGAGCACTACGTTAAAGTGTATATTTTTAACTGACCAAACTATCTTTATTTATGAGTATCCGCCACCTGAATAACAATATTGACATAATTACTTTTTTCTTAGTCTTTTGACTATAAAATTGCTTTCCCAAGGAATTATGAAGAATATGAAACTAAGTATCTTCTTTTAGTTAGCAATGATAATTCAATCTCACTCAAAACGCACATCCAGTTATTGAGTTGTTAACACTACAAAACTGTTGTTCAGACAAGTAAATATAAAATTTATTTTATTTACTTGCTATAAGAATATATATACGCTTGAAAAAAAGATTTGCTATCAGTTTTTCGTCATCTAAATACTAAGCAGATAGTTAGCTATACTTTTTTTCATTCATTTATATCACATGCGGTAATTGTTAGAATATTCCAACAAATTTTAATAGAAAATTTTAGGAAAAAACGACCAGCAAAATGAATTATGTATGAATGCTAAACAACTTTTATAGAAGCGGTTGAGACTGCTGTAATGCGCTTCGTCGTATAGAATTCTTATAGATTAACTTTTATTTACCCGAGACAAATCATAAAAAATTTCTGATAACATTCAGCGTATAAAAACAGTCTTGAATACAAAATACGAAGATTTATTTATTTATTTCGATAGTTTTTCGACTGGTTTGACGCAATCCTACATACCTTCGTATCTTGGGCTAAACACTTCATGTCAACATACCGCTTGCACCCTACGTCCTCAATAATCTGCTTCATATTTTCTAGTCTCTGTCTTCCTCTGCAGACCTTACCTTAGACTGTTCCCTCCATTAACAAATTAACCAATCCTGCGTGTCTCTAAATATGACCAACGATCCTGTCTCTTCTTTCTGTAAGCTCCTTCCACAAACTTCTTTTCTCACGTGTACAGAGAACATGTTTTAAATAGTGTTGTAAAAAAACAGTTTTTTTTTATGACGTGAAAAAAAAAACACGAAAAAAAAACTGTGAAAAAAAAACATGTTTTTTTTCTGGGACATGTTTTTTTTCATAACTACTAAATTTCAAATTTTTAAGGCATTTATCGTTTAATATGACTGTTTTAGAGTTTATACTAAGTACTTATCTTACTTTTAAATCTACTATATCTTTCTGGTTCAGTAGAAAAAAAAATTACAAAAATATTGGTAACATTGACTGAAGTTTTCTTTTACGAATGGGGACTTCCCGAAAAGGCTAGGTTGCGTGAGAAGGAATCCCCGTTCCCCATTGTTTGGATTGATACTCGCTATTTGAACTAGTGCTGCCAAGCCCTACAAATTTATCTGTAGACCTACGAATCTTTTCAAAAAATTAGGAAATTTAACTACGGTTTTTTGCCTCTTTTTATTACTTGTCGTGCTTTCCTTATATTGGTATACTTGTTAAACTCGCAGCGTATAGTGATACTGAGTCATTGTCAGTAATTATGAATAATTTCCTTGCAACCGTTGGCGTAAACCAACCATTGAAAACAAATAAAGCTCCTATTTTGTATGATAATAGATTTAAATTCAAACTTAAAAGACCGTAATACAGAACTATCGGCGCAGTCTTCATTCACAGTGTGTACTTTGCTCACAATTTAAAATTGCAATCTCAAAAGCTTTTGCATCCAATACAACCAGTAAAAGAAAATGTAACTATTTCTAGAGGGGACAGAAGAAGAAACAGAAAATTCCAACTCCGACCGAACTAGTGTTGGTAGTACTGATACTAGTGAATGTGGTACCGACATAGAAGATGAATAAAAAATTATGTTACCTATATAGATACATTTATGAATCATTATGTAAGATATTATTTGATTTAGTAAGGTTTAAAACACACATGCAAAATGTAAGTTCCATAAATAAAACTATAATTTATCAAATATATTGTTTTCTGAAAAAAAAAAATAGAAAAAAAACGACGGTGCTAGGTTTTTTTTCATGTTTTTTTTCACAAATCTGAAAAAAGACATTTTTTTTCAGTTTGCAACACTAGTTTTAAATAATCTGTCGTCCAATACGAAAGTGAAGATGGAAGAAAACATATTTACAATAGAAGGAATTTTTAACTGCTCTCTGCCTGAACACTTCTGATGTGAAAATAACTGAACATGTTCGGCGAAAATTGTTTTTGTATTATAGAAACTTATTTGTAGTTAATATTAAACACCTTCCGACTGTACACTCTGGAGTGTAGTTGTTTAGAAACCAAAATCGCATAGCAGCATGTAGGTACTAATTGTGGCTACGTCTACAGAAATACACCTGTGTGTTTCTGTTACCTTCGTTTATAATGATTGTGCTTTTTCATCAAAATATATTGTAAATTCATCTGAGAGTGAGTGATCTGGTGGGCCTGGGGATCGTATGGTTCGCGATTTGAATCCCTGTCTCGGCGGGGATTTTCATAGCCCCTTAACCCGACTTTCACCTTTGACACGGCTTACTGTGTAATGTGAAGTACACACGAACGCTTCCTTGGTTCGGATTTCACGTTAAACTGTAGGTCCCCGGTAGGATTGCCCGGTTAGGTTTAAGACGATTCGAGACGATGCGCAGCCAATAGAAAACCCTGTCACAACACCTAATTATAATTATATATTATCCGAAAGAGCTTGAATGTGGTAAGATAAAGTGATAGAACTAAATTATGATTATTTTCACACTAACATCAACTAACATTATTCTTCACGGATTGTTGGATTGAGGTGAATCAAGATATGGTACCGTTACATCAAACAGTTTTTATTCAGGAGATTTTCAGTCGGTGAATAAATAAACAATCACATTTTTTGCAGAAACCTCAAGCAGAAAATAACTTATTAACGGCAAAGAAGCGCTACTGAAGAAAATAAAGTCCATCGGTCAAAATTATTAAGTGGATTTCATTATCTCTTATAGAAAAAAAGTGAGAGATTAGCTCTTTTGGCACTTACTTATAAGTTACAGCCAGTTTACTAGACGCTTCAACATGACGGCAACACATCGAAACTTTCACTCAGACACGCAGTCAAGTAGAAAGCACTACATGTCACCCACACGGGGTGTCAGTAACCGGTAAAAAAACAAACACCACTCTCGGAATTTTCAATTTCTAGCCCTCTCAAACTAGCTGATTGTCCGCAGCTGTAAATGCTTTTGCAAAGGGCAGATTGATTTCAATACATGTCAAAAAAATGAACCATTCGAAAGTGATGTGAGAAGTTGTCGGATGGGGGAGTAACCGCCAGCGCGTATCAGTCGCTGTTGAACGCGCCGTGGAGCATTGTTCCGGCCGCATAACAAGTGGCTGTGAATGAAGTTTTCGCTTGAGGACGCCCTCCCTCCTTCCTTGGGCCGCTCGCTCACTCTCGAGTGCTTGTTTGGAGCGCAGCCGCTGCCTACCATTGTCGCCGACTCTCCGTCAAGCCGCCTGGCAGACCATTGTGCGCAAAGCGTTACGTCCTAGCGGGACGCACAGTTCCCACACTACTCCCAAAGGTGCGCTACGATTGGCGGAGAGAGCGTTCCTTGCTGATTGCATCTTCCGCTCCAGCTTCCGTTAGGAGTGCTTGCCAGCTGGAGTCTTTCGTTTTGAATAGGTCGTGTTTTTAGTTGTGCAATCGCTCTTAATTTAAAACGACGGCGAAAAGAAACGTAGCGGAATAAGTGTTTTCCTTGAAGATCACGGAACACTGATTATCGTTCTCAGGTGTACAATCGCAAGACCATATTCGCTTCAAGAAGTAATAAGGGTCGTAGTGGTGGTATTCTTCACTACGCGTTTTGCGTTGCTGTGTGATTTTCGGTTTAGTCTTTTCTTAAATCCACATTGAGAACTGCAAATTTGTTCCTACTTCAGGTTTTATTGATTACATTTTGGAAATTTCAGGTCTTACAGTTACAAACGTCGTGTTTCATTTATTTTCAATTACCCAGAAATAGTTAAGATTTCAAGACACATTTTCAAGTAGAACCTAAGCTAAGTTTAAATCTAGTTGCATTAAATAGCCTACCAATACGTTAAGAGTGCTAAGTTTCTTCAAAGAGAAGACGCAATGGTAAAACATTTATTTAGCGCTTCTAATAAAAATGAAGGACAACATAAACTGAAGGGATTCGGCAGTACCTTATCATGCTCGAGTTATCTCTGGCTGAGGTGGATAATTTGGGCTGATGTTTAATCAGTAGTCTAACAATTAATTACATTGAATATGTCAAATTACAAGTCTCAGACACCAGCCGTTAGTAGCAATGCGAATAAGAAAAACATTTATCACACTAAGGTCTTTCAGTAGATGTTTCAGAATTTCAGTCTTATAAATATTATCATTCGAAAGAATTTTATCACTATCATTAGTAGGTACTTGCAGAAGATTATCTAATTGATTCTTACGTATCTCGGCGTGAATTTTTCCCGTAAAGATTATTCCACTAAGCAAGGCCCAAAAGCTGTGGGCAATGGTATTTTAACGGACGACTGTGATACTACGCGTTCTTCTTGCAAAGCATGTGGAAGTTCGAGTAAGATTAGACAGATGAACCATACAATAAAAATTCCAATTTGTCTTGACTATAAGGAGGGATATGTATCTGATTAGTTCACGTTTACATCCATTTCATTTTAAGAATAGTGCGAATAAATGATGGAATATTTTCTTCATCTTGCATCTTAATGTGGTGGTCACACTATCTAACATACGTTTTGTGATATCTCGATATCGTATTCATGCTTGGCACACCGATACATAATTCTGTTTATGACGTTTTCCAGAACTAATGTTCAGGCGAATGCGACTTACAGTACCATAAAAAGATCATTACAGATATCCATCTCCCTCCTTGCTAACAATCAACTCCCGCCATTAATGAACTCACTGTCAATATCCTAACTGAAAAACAATCCGGTAGCTTACGTCTGTTTATATATTTATTACAGCTTAAACCAATTGATTGAAGGAATGAGATAATACAAATCTTTAAATATTTGTGCCTCTCGTTTTAATAGTTTTCTTCAAATAACTTAACAGTTTTTCAAATTACTTCCTTTATGCATTACAGAGAATCTAGTATTTACTGAATTCTACTGGTAATATAAATAATCCAACATAAATTCACTGAAAAGTTACTTACATAACTTATATACTGCCTTATGGCTCATTACTTTAAGATACAAAGAAGATTACATAAGCCTTATTTTTTTTAATATCTTAAAATAGGTATCACTAACAACATATCTGACCGAAAGTACTGATGCCATGTTTAGCCATAATTGTTTAAACCACAGACTTATAAAATGCTACAGCGATCACTTCTCATGATACTCGAGTATCGTGCGTTCGTTGTTACATAATAATCTGTATTGTCTGGTCACAACTGCATATTTTCGTAAATATTGTCCCATGGCTCAATTTTTAACTAATCAATTATAATAATTCTGTTCAGTTTGTTTTGGTGGTAGTTAAATCACTTGGATAATGTTTATATCACATGAATCTCTGTAATATTATCTTCATTACATTGCAAAGCATTATATGGTACAAGAATAGGGAAGGAAACATATCAGCCACCACCTATAAATGCAACAGATATTCATGTACAAAGACGTTCCAATACAAGTATTCATCGATTACGCCTCCATGTAAACAAACGGAAAGCAGTATAAGAAGGAAGTGTAGTATGCGTTTGGAAGAATTTTTCATTGGTTTCTGGAAACGATAGGTAAGGCTGACTAACCAGGTATGACCAGTGTCAAGAGTTTGCAGAAGTCTGTATATAACTAATGCATTAATCTCTCGAACGTCGGTTAATTTCCTGCAAAAGCACAAGCACAATATTCAAAAGTTTTTACTCTGTTCTTTTCTTGTCTATCAGAAGAGTAAAATTTCTTTTCATAAAATATTTTAGTGCAAGGCAGAGTGTTGTGAAGGTCTTCTGAAGATCATATTAGCACTTCACAGCACCTACTGAAAAAATCTAATTTTCCAAAAACAATTATTGTTGAAGTCTCCCTGTAATTGTTTCAATCATCTATGCTTCACTTCATGATTAATTTCCTGCTTTTGTTGTTGGTTAAAGTTATTTTGCTGTTATTTTATTCATAAGAGACAGTAATTTCCATATATTTTCACTATTATCTCCAAATATGATAGTATCTTTAAAACTGAAATAGTATATTTAGAAACTGAAACTTTCTAAGTGAATGGTGCGGTTGTGATGTAATTAATTTATTTACTTTTACAACCTATCGATTTTTAATAAGTATGATACATTTTATATATTAGGATTATTGTGGAAAGTTGCGGTGAGTGAATGAAATACTAAATCTAAAAAAAAGACACGTAACTCAAAATTTACAATAATTAATGACTGTTCAAATTATTTTACGAAAAACTATTTGTTCGTTTAATTGAAGAAAGGAAAAGCTCGGAAAAATCAGAAACAATTGAATGATGATTGGAGCGAGAGATTCTTCCCTTTAAATGAAGTCTTCCAAGTTGTTGGCACAGGTTTCAAATTTGAAGAGATATTTCAGAGAACAATTCAGCAAGTGGAAGGAAGGCACAAGTACCGTAGAGTCAAAGTGGGAAGAGTTCAAGAAGATAATAACAAACGGGGAAGGAAAATTTATTCCAAGGCAGAAAATAAAGAGAATTAGAGAGCCTATGTACTATAATAGGGAAGTGAGGAGGCTAAAGAGGTTGGTAAGAAGAAAACATAACAGTTAACAGACAGCAGGGTAGTAGGGAACAACTAAACAAGGACTTAATAACAGCAAAGAAAGTGGCTAAAGATGGGTTTATGAAGAGTATTTTCAGTGCAGGAGGATCATTGACTGAATCATCTAGAAACTTCTATGGCTATATCAGGAAACTGAGGGGAAGGGAGGGAGTAGAGATGCTTATGGATAAGGATGGAGAAGAAGTTACTGAGGATTTGAAAAAAGGAAAGAATTTAAGTAACTGGTTTAGTGAAAGCATTAGGGACAATGAATCAGAGACGGGAGGGTCTAATTCGGAGAACGAGCTTAACAACACAATTAGAAATGAAGATAATTAAAAAATTGGAAATTTATCATGAGGAAATCATGACGGAAATAAGAAAGCTAAAAAAAACATAAAGGGGCTGGTGTAAATAATATTACTACAGATATCTTAAAGATAGCCAGATGTGACATTGTACCTTATATTGAAATATTATTTAAATTCAGTCTGGATACTTGCTGCTTACCACAGGACTGTAAAAGTGCAATAGTAGTACCGGTACATAAAGGAGGGTGAGAAATAGAGTTGAGAATTACAGGCCAATCAGTTTGACATCAGTGGTGGGTAAATTAATGGAATGATTGATATGCAACCACATCAGAAATATATGTGAGGAACGTAAGTGGTTTTCAAGCAGACAACATGGGTTCAGGCAACATGGATTCAGGCAAGAATATTCATGCGAATCTCAGTTGGTGGGATATATGCAAGATATTTCAGATGAAATGGACAAGGGAGGCCAAATTGATAGTGTAGCCTTAGATCTGTCAAACGCGTTTGACAGAGTGAGCCATAAAATGGTAGTAAATAAGCTAAAAACTATTGGAGTGGATGAGAAAGTGATTTGCTGGGTAGAAGAATTTTTAGAAGATAGAAAACAGAAAGTTAGGGTAGGAAATGTAGTATCAAAAGAAGTGGAAGTAAAAATGGAAGTGCCGCAGGGTAGTGTATTGGGACCATTGCTATTAATTATTCTAATGAATAATGGTGTTGATTGTTTACTATCTGAAATTAGATTGTTTGCAGATGACATAATGCTAAATGAAAGAATCAAAACGAAAGAGGATTGTAAACAGTTGCAGGGTGATCTGGATAGGATATCTAGTTGGGTTGGTAAACATGGGATGAAGATAAATGCAAAGAAGAGTCAGCTTATTCGATACACAAATTAACAACAAAAGGTTAATTATGAATATAAGGTGGGGAAAGAATTGCTTGCTGAAGACTCGAAATGTAAATATCTTGCATTACATCTGATAACAAGCTTAACTGGGCAGGACACATTAGACAGGTGGTAGGAAAATTTTTCAAAATTCTGCACTTGTTGGAGAGAGTGATGAGGGGATGTAAGAGAGAAGTAAAGGAATTGGGTTACAAAACTTTGGTCAGACCATTGCTAGAATATGGTTGTGTAGTATGGGAAAATCATTTTGCGTATCAAATATAGGAATTGGAGAGGGTGCAAAAAAGGCTGCTAGATTTGTTTCTGGCAATTATCGCAGAATGAAATCAGTGACGAATATGATAAAGGAGCTGGAATGGGATTCATTGCAAGACAGGAGGGTCATGGGAGTGTACAGGGCGTATACTGGCGATGAGGCATGGAAAGTTTTTGGAGTAGGTATGAAAAGTAATGCATGGAAGGGAAAAGATGACCATGGCCACAAGGTGGAACTCGATTTCAGGTACAAGGGTGTGGGAAGATTCTCTTTTTTAGGCAAGGGTGTCAGGGATTGGAATGAGTTACCAAGAGAAAGAATTAATAATTTACCGAAAACGTTGAAAGAATTTAAAGACAAAATTTGTAGAGGGCAAATGTAGGTGGGTGCAGGATAGGGGGAAGATGGGGGTGTGTGGAAATTGCCACCGGAACATGTGCTCCATTGCAATTTTTAAAAAAAATTAAAAATTGGATTAAACATTTTGTCGTTTATGTGGTGTCAGCTGTGAGACGTCAATGCAAAGATGCCTCCTGCGGGCAGGTAGTGTACCTCAGTCTCCGCAGGGGCACTGGGACTGGTCAGCTGCCTACAGCGAGGCTAAAACAGCAGTTTTCAGCCAATATGACAAATTGTTCTCACAGTTAGCACCGAAGTTCTTCTCCTTGCCTCCGTGCCAAATCTCCTCCGTTTCGCTCTGAAATGTTCGGGCATCCCCGTTTTCTCCTAAAAAGTTGCTTCAGAAAGTCTTGTTGTTTCAAGATTGGTCGACGCAGAAAACAGTTTTTTCAGCATTATTGTTGAATATTGATGCCTGTCACAAAAGCTGCCGTAAGCGGAAGCCGATGTGGTGAAGAACATTCCCCAGATGGTAGCGAGTGTTACTGCGCAGAATAATGACCCACTAGGAAATAATATAATTTCCACAAATATTACGAGTGATTGTCAATTGTACAGAAAGGGATAGCATTCACTGGGATGTCTTATTCAATATCTTACCACGGGAAATCTACAAAAACGTAACAGCTTTAAATTCAGAATGAAAGAATTTTTGCCTCAGAACCGGTATTAGATTACTCTGCAAAAGAATTTTCCTCTTGGAATATTCGGTAACCAAAAATGACTGTGAAAATATTTAATGTCTTTCATAAATGAAAGGTGAAGGTAGCAAAGATAGCTCGCTATAATAAAATTAAGGTATAAGTTTTTTAATCGCTTTACATATCCACAAAGTAATTACAGTACCTGGAAATTGTATTCGATGTATTATGAGATGTACAACAGTGTAAACTGAAAATACTAATAGCTTGTTAAGCATCTAACCGGTAACCAGTAGTTGGTTATAATATTAGTTTGTTATTAATAATTAAATGTACTGTTCTCACATAGAATCAAAAAGAAAATATACAATCTAATCTAATAAGCCTTCAATTGCTACGTGGAAGTATCTTTGTATTTGCCTGTGAAATGTTCAGTTTCATCAATTAACCTAACAAGCAATTTTCTTTTGATGTCTTAGTGGAAAATTGTTCAAAATATTTTGGAAAAGCAGTAAATAAGAGAGAACGGAAGGCATTATTCCAAATATGTAGGAACCCTTAATTGATGAATATTGTCCAACGCTAAGGTCCACATATGCAACTGTATCGTATACATTCCGGACTATGAAAAGAGCACAAAAACTCGAATAGGACAATTACACAGCCAGCTGTTTTAACACCACTGAATCATTCCCGCTTCAAAACCCAAATTTTATCGACCAAATTTCCAACATGTATATATGGCGTGTTTTCGTAAAAACAGGCAATATTTCTTCCTCTTTAATCTTTTTTATATGCCAATAATCAAATTATATTCAAACTAGAATTCAATTTCACACGACTAATCGATACAAACGATTGAATCTAAAGATTTATGAGATCTGCATATCAACATTTACTTCAGTGTAACTGAAAAACTCCTGGATCAGAAAGTACAAATATGGCTTTTAGTAGCTTAACTGTAACAATTCAGAATACTAATGAAACATCTGATATTAAATACAATTTGTTGGTCTGTGTTCTTTTCAGTTCCGACTTTATACTTCATTGTAATCAAATCATTCGTGTTATAGCAACGGTTCCGTACGAAATCGGAACCGCTAGTAACTGCTTCGTCATCTCAAATGTGACTTTTCCTTTCTGACTCCCAACTGGATCTGCAACTAATTCGACATAGTAGCGACATCAGCGGGGTTACCCACATTTTTTTTTTTTAACTGACGATGGTCTACAACAGTTTGTTGATACGATTTGTTTAATAAAACGATTGATGAAAATTACTTTCATAGTGATCCTAAATAACCGCAATCAAATAACATATGGTAATTCCTTGTTCATCAACTTTCAAGGCAAACAAATTTTTGAAAGTTAAACGTGACTTAGTTTATGAAATCGTAGGTTTTCCCAGCCATTCTGATGTTAGAAGATCTCTCGGACATGTGGCATGATCCAGCCGCATGCCCGAGAGATTTTCAAGTGACTTAGTTTGTTGCAACTGATCACAAACCTCGAACAATATGAAGACCACCTTTTGACTTAAAGTTACACAATACGTTTATTGTCTAATGGCTAGGAAAAGTGTTAAAAACTATTAATTGTGATCAAAATAGAAGAAAATGCAATCGAAATATAACGATTTTTAGGTAATGTCTGGATCTAAACGAATAGTACTATTAGAGTATTAATAGTTTCATTAGAGATTGCAGTCAACAACAAAATTGACTGAGAATAAATTAGAAATACCTTATCTGTTCGTTCTTGGCTGAAAGTTACCTTTTTCGGCCTTAATCGCCATTTCCTCTTTGGTTTTAACTTCCTTATTTCTGATATCTAAACTTTCCCGGAAAATTCTCTCTATTCACATTTTATCCGTTTGCAACAAAAAGTGTTGCATTAAGAAAGAGTTAGACTGCCTGTAAAGCGCTCCTATAATTACGTTAATGAGGCTATTTGTATTCTTCAGTGGATGAGGAACAAATTAGCTCAATTTGTTAGATAAATCGATTGTTCCTCCATTCCCTGGATTCGCGGCTTCCCTAGCAGAGTGCTCGTTTGCGATGCATATTCATTCCCTCACAAGACGCGATCCGCTGATTTTCACAGTCCTGGTACACCTCGCTTGCGTCTGAATCACTGTGCCTATGATCATTCATTTAGTGACGATTTTTATATCCTTTTTGCTGAAACATCCGCACATATGCATTACTACTTGGAAATTGCAGTGGAGTTTAACGTATCTGAGTAGGAAAAGATATGATTCAAATTTCGTAAACAAAGCGCATGGCTTGCAATAGAGGTTCAAGTAGGCAACGTGACTTCATGCTGCATGAATTAAATTTTTATTCACGTTAACCATCAATACCATCAAATTACATTTAAATGGAATAGTTACCATGATAATCAGGAGCCAACGGATGCCTCGTTGAAACTTCTGTACAGAATGCTGCTATATAGCAATTTTTAAAACCGCCATATTTTTTGCTAATTACAAGCTTAATGGAACGGAAGATATATCATCAGTCTCATAATTGGCGAAGACAGAAGTGTTTGACTGCCTTTAGTAAGAGGTAAAACGCTGGTTGAGGGCACAGATGATCAGCTGCGACACTTCACGATGGTTCAATAGTAAATACATTATGATAACTTGTATAAATGAAAAAAATTTATAAACTTAAAATATTTAACAGAAAATATTCGATCGCTGCAAAAGTTATGAATTTATAGTCTCAGACCCATCAATGATAATGAATTTCTTTTTGTTTCTGTCCTTTTTTTCTCCTTGCAAATATGGAAACAATTGACTTAATATTTCATGTTGACTGCTTGAAAATTTTGAAATTAAATTAATCGAAAATATAGTAAATTGTATGTAACATTCAAATTTGCACTTAGTTAAAAAAAGTGGCAGTTTTTATTATCAGTCAGTAACAGTGTTGATCTGTATACTAGGTCTACACTGGCCTCTGACCATATATGTATAGATGGAGGAAATTTGATACATGTTGGTTTGATACGGGCTATTCGTTTTCTCTAAAAGACTTCATAAGGTTCCAACATATAACATGATCAAGAACTCTGTTGCTTGAAGGAGATGTTAAAGATACGGATTGGTAGTTCCTAGTATATTTTCTATCTGTTTTCTTAGAAATTTAGATTACCTGCCCATTTTCCAGTCAGAAGGTACTTTTCTTCTCTTCTAAGGATTTTCGGTAAATATTAAACAGAAATGGTTCGATTTCCTTCGCTCACTTTGAAAAATACTCTTACATGGATACCATTGTGACCGAGTGCCATGCCCGTAGTATCCGTACATAAAGAATCCATCTTTAATGCGGCATTTAGTCCATGCTATTCATATTATCGCCAGTGAACGAATTGTTAAACTTGATGTTAACTAGACTTTTGTTTACCTCCCGTCTGTCGTATATTAATGCTTACATACTGATGTCGCTAAAACTAACATTTTTTTACGTACGCCAAGAATTTATTAAGATTTTCCTTTTGGTTTTTAGAAAGCAAAATGAAATGGAAATCATTAAGTCAATCCGCATAGCGTTTTAATACGTCCACGTAACTAAATTTTTCTGTCATTATTGTACCCCGTCCTTCTTAAGTGTTCATGTATCCCCCTGTTATTTTTTTTTTTTTTTTTTTTTTTTTGAGTAATCTGTTAACCCCACGCGTGTACCCCAGCGGATCATTATGTCTGTTATTGTCCGTAATCACCGTGAATACAAGGTGAGATGGATCCCCTGCATGCCGAGTTCGTAAGTGTGTATTTGCAGGTACTCGAACATGTAGTATATGTAGTATGCCAAAATGTGAGCACGATAATTAAGCTAGAAGCCCCATTCGGGATATTGTCAAAAATGGGTCTGTATCATTCTTAGACACCTACTAGCATGGATATGAATAAATCTGTATATTACCTTTGATGAAGTAAACATAATTAGGTATTCATTTTATATCAAATCAGACACTAAGCTCTTACTTTTCTGCATACGTGATAGCAAAGTACCTTTAATCCGATGGCTAACGATGTTCCATTCTTCGACGATGATTTTGCTACTTATGTTTGAAAATGTCATTAATTTACTCTAGCTTTTGGGCCCATGATTTGATGCTCGGGAAAGCATCATTAATCTTGGACTGTAACCGGCAATTTCTATCAGCAATAAAACTAGTTTGAGCAGCTCTCTTCTCTTGCTTCGATGATACATGAATCATTTCTGCAGATAATTGAATTGGTTCGTTATAAGATATCGCTGTGACCTTTAATAATAATATCTCGCCTCATGACGGTCATATAGATAGAAAATCGCATAAGTCTACTGACTAAAGAAACACATTTTGGCGATCAGTTACTCTGTCGCCATTGTCAAATAGTCTTGAAGTATCAGAGAGCCTGAACGTCGTGTTAACTGCCTAGATTCGCTGGGCTAGTTTCCCGAGAAAGTTACGAGTATTGTCAAATATAGCGCCAAGAAATATTTCATTCTTATATCAAATACAGCAATCACAATACGAGTTTTCACTGATACACCTCACACAGCACTAGTGTCGTAGTACTATGTCATTAACAGATAATTTATTATTCATTGGATTATATACAGCCTATAAAAGTCGAAGTTTTATTGTAAAAATATATTACTCAGCTGGCAGAAATACATTATGTCAATGGTAAATAAAAATATGCTGTTCAAATGTATTTCTTAGAAACTATATTATTTAAAGTAATATTTCTCAGAAACTACATTATTTAGAGTAAATAATGTAGTTTCTGAGAAATCTGTTTAATCAGTAATGAGGTCAACAAGAAATTAACACATTGATTAAACAAAGCTTCTATGAAACCTAAGACTATTCACACTCGGAGAATGTGATGTCATGTTAGTGCAACTTTAAGTGTTATTCGTGTTTCATTTCCGTTTAACTAGTGCAAGAGACGACTGTCTTGTTTCATCTATTATCTTCATTACTCTCCCAACAGCAAGTAGGAATAATCATCGAATCGCTTTATGATGTTCTTCTATTAATCCAATGGCTTTGCGGTTCACTGACATCTGTGTCATTGTAGCCAGGATACGATATGGCTCAAGGAACATGAAGAAATTAGCCCAAGGCTTACAGGAAACTTTTCTGGAATTTTGACCTACCATCTTCTTTTCGAAAAAATACTCATCATCCCCTTTTCAGAAAAACAAAACACGCCGACGCCTCTTTTCTTGAACAAATAATGCAACCCATACTGCTCCACTAGGCTAAGTGTCATGTTCTAAAAAAAAAGGTTCTCAGACCCTAGCAAAGGTATCCTCCCCGGTTTAAACAAAGAATGGTTGACAATGATAATCACTTTTCACATCACGTAGGCTTACAAGATTTTTTTTATATATATATATACATATATATTCAATCTCTTGCTATATACTGTATAAGGATGAAGAGGTTGAGGAAATAATCGCTTTTTTCAGTTTTAATCGCGTAAAAACAGTCTAGAACTACGTATTTGAAAAGCTAGTTATCTGGTTGCAAAAAGTGTATAGTGAATCGAAGTGTAACATTTAGGTAACACGGGAATTATTGTTTTACGAGAGTAAGTTTCTTATTTACTTAAAAATAAGGTTAGTGGTAGATGCTGCGCTTCTATTTTCGGCGCTTGTGCAGTAGGCACTGTAGACGGAACCGTTCAAGATATCTCGAAGTTTAACAACGTTAAGTTGACTCGTACTTGTCGAATTTCCTCACAAATGATCTCCACACTACTTTTAAGACCTAAGTTTCTGTGGGAATGGATTTCGACTGGTGGTTGCAGTAATAAATGATATTGTTGTTCTTTAACTGCTTTTTAACACTAAGGAGCTTTTGTTCAGATCGTTCAGAATTTACACCAACTAGAACGAAATGAGCGCATAAGATTCTGGCAGTACCACCTTTTCATTATAGTTCTAAAATGACGACCGTAAGGACAGTCGAAACCTGAGTGTATATTAAGATATATTAGCATATAGCCTACGATCCTGATACGGATCGCGTCTTTAAAATCTTGATGAAAATATCTCTATACCACCAAAGTTAAGGGTCTTGAAGGAAGGAAGCTGCAGTTCCCTGTGAACAACCACAGGACCAGTGCAGGCACGTTTAATTAAGAGCAATGAATGTTTAATCGAGGCAAGGTGGGCGAGATAAGGCGGCTCGCAATGAAGGACGCGGTGCTATCTGCCCCCGGCCACGAGTTACGGCCCGTGCCTGCCGACCGCACCTGCGGCGACGACGGTGGCGCGGCCTCGCCGAAACCACTGTGCACACCACCGCCCGTGTGATTTGTGGGGCGCCTGATACGGGGGAAAGAATCGCCGCCCGACTCAGATTTTTCCTTCCGTTTCTAAATCCTTCTAATCTTGAGTACTTTAGCTTTCACGTGGTCTATATATGTAGATGTGAATTTGATGAAAATAATTTTGAAGATATCCAGTATATGAAGGATTGGTGTTGTAACATTATCACAGCCCCCTCCAATAATTTTTCGTTATCAATGTTATTACAATTATTCTTCTGATGCTATTATTTTATTTTTATTAATTATAAGTATCTTAAATATTTGTACAAATATCTGTAACTTGTTGTATGTAATGTCACGGTTTCCACACATAGTTGTTTGTATTGTAATATTGGTAGCTTTAGTTTATAATGTTTAACAATTTTCATTGTAGCATCTGTGGTCCGCAACAGCTGGGCGGAATTATTAAGTCTTCGGTGGTCGAATGATAGAGGAGGGTGTGTTGCATCGCTAGATAATCTCGCGTTACGCCAGTTTTTGCTTCACTTAAGGAACCCGTAATAGTTTATAAAATGTGTTTAAAAGTTTTTCTGCCTGTTATATGAGTGTATATAAGTGATTCAAGGAGCTGAGTTTATTAAATTCATTGGTATTTGATTATAACATTGCATTTTCATTTGTGACTTCGTAACTATATCTTCTGTTTGTTGGTGGTTACATAATTAACTTAATCGATAAAAAAAATTGTATATGGTAACTGCTTGCACGTTTTGAGCGATTACAAGACTGGCTTAAATCACTCAAAAAACACCCTTCATTCCCAATTAGTATGACAATATTAATAAACAACATATATCTTCGAGGGCTGAAGCTCATATTTTGGCTTACCACTTCCATACTAATTAGGTGGAAAGATTATACTGTGCTACTGTTTTACACAGTGCCTACACTTGAGATACCTATCCAGATTCATGATATTAAATCAGAGAAGCTTATTTCGATACAGGTGCCACATGGTTTGAGGCAAATATCTGAAGATTCATTACAAAAAGGATACAGATTAAAATCATCATCTTAAATACCTGTATTTAATTGATCTTAAATTATCAGGACATGCGCATAGGAAGACAATTACTAAAATTCATTCTTATTTTGGACCAGACATAAATATCTGCCAATAATTTTTATCCTCGAGCATTGCAGATTTGCCATATTTTGTTTAGTTTGTTTTTTCTTTGAGACGGAATGGTCATTCACATGGCAGTCGCTGAGAAAAAATATTTGTCCTGCAAAAAGTGATCATTCATCCTCCCAATCCCAAGGTTAGTTCTCCACAGATTGTTTTCGATATCCAGAACTAACGTCACTTTTTAAAGAGCTCCTTTCCGAACAAAAAGCTGTTCGATCGAGCCATACCGCAAAAAATATGGGGAGTGCTCATTCAGATCTCTGCTATATCGGGGCAGTCGTTATATCAAGTTAATTCAACCAATCCCACTGTATTAATAATAGAACTAGTTAAGACACTTTAGCAAAGTTCACCGTAGTAAAAAAGCTAATGAGTGATTAATAAGTAATGTATAAAAAATTAAAGGGTGGAAAGGAAAATTTATAATGACTAAATACATTGATAGAGCATATTCAATACGTAAGAGCATTATTTATCATGACATGATCTTTATTGTATTAACATCACAACCTAAAATAATAAAATTAACGCTTGAAACGCTTGTTAGGAAATTAAGTATACCGGCATTTCTCTGTGTTGGAATTTTAGTAGTTTTTAGTTCAATTGGTCTGGAAGAATAGCCTGATATGCAACGTAACAACGATTGCTGAAAATAATTAAGAGGTATTGTTTTCTACGACACTTAGCACTACTCCATGGTCTGCCTTGCTTCGTTCAATAAAACTAGCTCCAGCAGTGAAAACCCTGCATAAGCACTGTCTGTGAAGTCTCTATCCGAATGAAATGATACAATAATTTCTGATGTAGTTAGAAGACTCTCTCACCTTACAAGCAAATTTAAATTTTCGTCTAATTTAATGTTGCTGTTTGAGTATTCTGCTTATTCGGTATTCATTTATTTTAGGGAAGATACTAAACTTTCTCATAGTTGCAAAATCAGCAAAAACAGCCTCTAGTAACAATAATTCAGAAGTGAAAGTCACCTTTTAGTTTAACCAGATGCAAATTTTCCGGTATCTCGTAAATGTGCATTGATAGTGCACATTTTACCATCGTTACGGTTTACTCTCAGCTAGTCTAATAAACCTTAACAAATTGAAAGGATTTAGAAACCAATTATTTTATCAGAAAATCTTACTACGATTCAAATACCATTCTACCATGTTCAATCAAATGTATAACCAAGTTTTAGCATGCCAGTTCGCTTACTTCTCTAATACGGCCGTTTACGAAACACTTAACAGACTATATAAATGTTCACTTCAAGCTCCTACATTTATCCTGTCAAACTATGAATATTAAACAATGATATGTCCAGGTTTTACATTTTTGTGACACAGTGTATAAAAATTATTTCATTCTCTTGAATATTTAGACACCTGTTGATAGCGTTTGTTACTTCGTTTTTCACTACCTATAATGTTAAATAATACTTTGTATAACAGAATAAATTGTCAGTAAAATATCAAATTCTCTTAACAACAAAAAGTGATGACTCCAATGTGTATCGTAGTTTCTAGTATAGAGGATACTGAACTACTTCTTAAGTAAAAGCAGGGAATCTTGCATTTCTGTGGATAATCATAGATCACGTAGTCGATATATCAATGTTTTTATGTGCTTTGACTGCTGTAAAGGTGCATGTCTGCTAGATAAACTTTCATTCATATTTTGCTGAACCTTAACTAAATACTTTATTTCTTTAGTGATTATTGCTGTAAGTCCTAATGTTGTGCTCTGTAGCTCTAAGAATATTTACGGGAGGTGAAACACGAGAATACTGCTCAACTTCAACAATGGGTGTTTTATTTTTTGATATCGAAATGAAAGCTCTACATCTTAGCAGGAAAAAATAACAAGAGCATTAATAAAATACGGTGGACCGGCTCTCCGCCACTCCATCCACCCATTGTGGCAGAGAGGCATTCCACCCCGCGGGCCCACCCCCTCGGTCTTAATAGACAGACACAAAACAACGCATTAAAGAAACCCCCTCTTCTCCTTCTAAGGGTAGGTAATTACTTGCTTTCTTTCATTCTTTCCTCTATCCGGCTGGGATATGATTTATGATGGTAATATCGATAGCGGAGGGCATTCAGATGCAATTCAAGAGAAACTTCAAGGAAATGTACAAACAATCAGCTCTACCAGACTGAAGATCACTGTCCACAAAGGACAAATTGCGTGCAATGAGGAAGAAGAAAAAGATGTTCACTTTACTGCCTACTTTGTGCTCGAGAGACAGCCGTATAAAGTAAAGTACTCGTTTAAAATACGGACATTGAGCTAACTCTGTGGAAACTACTATCGTAACTGACATAACGAAGTCGAGGAAATATTTTTTGACTTCCACATACAGACGTTTCAGAATATTTTCTGTATTCCATTTACACGTTTAGAAAAAGTAACTCAGCTATTAACACTTGGTACGGAAATGTTCCTCAATTTTGTTACGAATTTGTGAGGTTCATATAACCCATCTAAAACAGTTTGTAACATAAGATGGTAAAAAAAATATTATACCCCATTAAACCTAAAGCTTACATAGCACATAAACTAACACACACAATACTCAGGCACTGACTCATCTAATTGTTTAATTGCTGCAAGCGAATTTCTCGTACAAATAAAAGTTACAACAGAAAGTACTTTCGCTTGGGTCTGAGACGTGTAATTGTTTTGAGCGATTGTGATGACATCTCACTCTCCTGTCTTGATTTGTGAGTCTTCAGTGAGATGCTTCCAGCTAAATAACAGAAAATTGATTATTGAATCGGTATTGTACCAGAATGGAAGATCGTTTAGACAGCTTTGAATAGTTCATTTTTCGCCTAGTCAGAACATTATTTTGAAAAAAAAAACATAAGGTATGCATCACTATTTATAATTATATAATTCTTTTCCCAAATTTTTATATCATTTCCACACAAAATAAGGCACCAATCTACAGATAAAAATGAAGTTTTTTTGCCCACCACTCTAAATTAGACAGTATTTGATTCACATCCGGTTTCTGCAGCTGTGATCAGGTACGTCCACCATTTTTTGGCTTGTTCGATGTTTTTTGAGAACTTTTTTTTGTCACCATGGTAAACCGGGAAGGAAAAATGTCCAAATGGTTAATTTTTTTTGGTTTGTTTATGTTTTTTATGTTTATCGGAAATACGAAAGACTGTTGGACACGAATAATAATATTAAACTCATGAAAAAGAAGGAGCGAAAAAAATCGTTGGATTGATCATTCCATACATCTGATGAACATCTCAGAAAAAATTAAGAACATCAAGGATGCATACAGAAATAAATTTAGCTTTGAACAGATACTCCACACGCTTCAGGCTGTCACCACTTCTCACATAACATTAATTAACTACTAGTTTGATCTTACTTGGAATCACACTTCTTAGCAGTGTATCTTTTTCTTAAGTTGAGAAGTAACCAACTCAAGTAATTCTTTAAAGTTTCCTTCAGTTAGGCGCTGAATATTCCTATTGACTAGTGGATCCTCCGATGCTAGTTTTATCAGAAGAAACGAATAAGGCTCCAGTTTTTCTCTTCGTCTAATCCAGTCGCGGACACTTTGTTTTATTTATTTAAAAATGTTTACCCAACTTAGCAAAAGCTGAACGAATCAATCTTTTCAAAACTATACGAATTGATTTGTAAGATATTATACTCGTAGTACCCACTCTCTGTGTCGCTTTCAAAGGAAGGTTCTCTCGTTTTCTCCTTTCTAGACGGGTTGTTCATGGGAGGAAGCGGACGGGTCGTCATCTGTCTATACACCTTATGTTATGTGCGATAAGTGAATTTTTATTTGTGAAGTGTGGGCTAGATGATTGCATAAAACCGCCTAAAATACACAAATAGGATGGTCGGTACTAGGGGTGTCCACTTAGAAAGTACATCGATGTTTTTATTCACCGAGCGGGGTGGTGTAACGGTTAGCGTTCTCGCCTCGCATTCGGGAGGACGGCGGTTCGAATCCCCGTCCGGGCATCCAGATTTGGGTTTTCCATGGTTTCCCCAAATCACTCCAGGCAAATGCCGGGATGCTTCCTTCAAAAGGCCATGGCCGAATTCCTTCCCATTCCTTGCCCCCATCTTTGCCCCCCATCCTTTCCCGTCTCTAAAGACCTCGATGTTAAAAAGAGACGTAAAGCAGTTACAAAAAAAAAAAAAAAAAATATGTTTTTATTCGATGTAAAACATCGGAACCCTGCATCGATGTTTTCGATGCATCGCTTAAAAACATCGATGTTGATTTCAAAATCGAATACCTTTATATTTTTCTTAGCTCAA
Source organism: Vandiemenella viatica (assembly GCA_031002005.1). Lineage (NCBI taxonomy): Eukaryota > Metazoa > Arthropoda > Insecta > Orthoptera > Morabidae > Vandiemenella > Vandiemenella viatica. The sequence goes on from JARYHS010013630.1 coordinate 236,362,369, forward strand.
CAAATACAAACCAACAATATTCGTCGGCAAATGTCGTTTCATTTATCTCCTACCTTTTCCTTTAAAATCGCCAAGAGAAAATGTGATAATAGTTTGATATTAACTGTTTCCAGTTAAACGCAGATAGCTCATTGGCTTTCGTTTGGTCCGTGTGAACACAGAGTAACACTATACCAACAGTGTAGTGCTGTAGCTGTAATTATGTGTTTAATTTAATGTTTTTTTTTTATTTATGGCTTTACGCTTCGTCGACGTCGAGGTAATTACAGGCGGGAAATGACGGGGGGCAAGGAACGGGAAGGAATTCAGCCAAGGCCTTTTGAAACATTTACCTGGATTGGTTTGGGGAAGCCATGGAAAACCAAAACTGGATGCATGGACGGGGATTCGAACCCACGTCCTCACGAATGCGAGGCCAGAAGGTTACCTTTCACCAAAAATTTAAAAAAAAAATATGATCTTGTTTGTTGGTTAAGTAGTGTTGTATGAATGAGGTATAGCTTTGTGAGTGAAACAGAGACTACAAATTAACAGAAATATTTTATTACGATACCAGGCCATTACAATAAAAAACCAGACATTAAAGACTAAAATCTAAGTATGCCTAAAAATATTAATTTTAAGTCTTTAACCACTTAACACCAAAGGTGTTTAGGCAAACTTTGTAGAAAGAAAAGTTTTCTTTTCATTCTGTTCCTTTGCTGACTATTTGAGCAGACTTCGAAAATAAAGTTCGGATGTAACAGAAGTCCTGGCAATAGTCAATAAGATGTTGCCCCAACCCGGTTTATATCTAAATATTGATTAGTATCGCATAACACTTAGTTGTTTTTACGGTAATAATATCTTATTTCGATTCGCAGCAAACATGAGGAGTGAACGTAAGAAACTGATTTTATTCATTCACTCATACAGACAGGATAGCCAACCGCAAGAGAAATTCATTTTCACCGTTATGTCCCGCTAATTGCTCATAGATGTCACCACCTGTTTATGACAGTTACTTTAAATTGAAATAAACTTCAATAAACTTGTTAATCTTAACATTTATTTCTATTATTTTTGTCATTATTAGCCAGAGTTAGCTTTTTTATTTACTCGATGTTTTTATTTAAAAAATCGATGCATCGAATAGAAAATATCTTTGTCAAAACACCGAATCAAACCGATGTATCGTATGGTAGACATCGAATGGATACATGCATCGATGTTTAGTGAATATCCCTAGTCGGTACTCGGGGCCTGATATTTGGATCTGGGCCCTTTTTACCTCCCCGATCCAGTAAGGTGGCGCTTTAACGCAGCGGGTTGATATCCCTACGTATTAACATTTTGTTGTGATCTATGACTCCGATATAGCACATCCTTCCTCACTCTTGTTGTTATCTTGTTAATTATTTCAATTAAAGCTATGGCAAAAATATTAAAATTTTAACTTCAATTGATATAATATTTATCTTGTCTTAAATGAAGACGTTAATTTTCGTTAATGTCAATGACTACTCTCTAGTGTGACTCAAAGTGCTGAAGTACCACACACTGGATCAGGGTGATACTTCCGGGCAGCATCAAATTCTGTTCCTCATATAGCGGTTGATCTGATTGTGGTTATTAAGTTTTTTTTGTTGCTAGTTATACGTCTTTCCGACGTTGAGGTTATTAAAGTTGAGAAAGGATTGAGGACAAGGAATGGGAAGGAATTCAGCCATGAACTTTTAAAGCAACCATTCTGGCATTCACCTGGAGTGATTTGGGAAACCACGTAAAACCCAAATCTGGATGACCGGATGGTGATTCACACCTGAATCTTCCCGAATGCTGGTCCAGGGAGTTACTGCTTACCCACCACGCTCGGTGGTTATTCGGTGGTTTTCCGTACTCACCAAGATGTATGTCCCATAAACTACACATTACACAAACAAAATTACACTTAACGCACACAGAACATAGTTACAGGTTTCGCTGACAGATGGCAAAACAACACTCCTCCTTGGAACGCGTCAGGTTCGGCGACAAGCCAGCCAAATCCCAACAAATCACATCCCGAAAAAGCAGACAGCGCGACAAGTTGAAAGAAAAAGAATAAGAAGGCATTAGTATCAATGGGTACAAATACGTCAGATACCAAGTATATCTTATCTTTTGTTTTAATTTTACGTTTTCCCATCTCTCTATTAATGTACATGCATAGGGCACTAAAATATAGTTTCGGTATTTTGGCAAATTGATTCGGGAGAAAAGTTAGTATTGTATAATATGTCCAACACATTCTTGAACTCTGTCACTTAAGGCAGCAGCTTCATTGCTGAAAGCTGTATAGGTTGCATATTCTACGTTTATGCGCAGAATATACAATGTTCATACGCAGTAGTTGGCCATTCTCAGTGGAACAGTCCACTTACTCTCTATGAGGCCATTCGCGGTTGCAGAACAGGCTCACAGCCCTTGTTCGGGGCTATTTACTTTTTATGAACGTCCATCAACGGGTTGTGCTGGGTCTCTGTTTCGTCCATAAAGCAGCTCTTAATGTCACTCTCTGCTGCACAACCAAGTAACTAGATAGCCGTGAATCCAAAGGCTAACGTACTAATATACAGTTTTGCACTTATTGTTCACCGCAGTATAGCTACAGAAACAGCGGTCCAGAAACTGTAACAAACGGAATTACAGTTTATTGTACCATAAAAGATTAGAAGTGTAATGGTGACCACATACTGCAATGGATTTTAAGCTCCTCTGTGGTCAGAGCAGTTTTTTTTATTCGAATAGATTTCTGCTTGGAATTTAAAGGTATTAAGTGATAACCTAAATATATATCCACCAAAAAATAATATTAAAATGAGAGCAATTTTCATTGTTGCGTAGTGATATTGTTATCATTTGTACTTTGAAACATTTTAACTAAAAGGATGAAAACTATATATCAATTGTCTAAATAGTGTACAAATATAAATTATTTTTATGGTAAGGAAACTTCTATCACTCACAGTTCCAATTTTTCCATATACGAAAAATGCAAATCCTTCGATCATTCATTTAATTTAGCATTTAATAAATAACAAGAATATGAACTTAAGCAGCTGCTGCAGATCACTTTCGAAAGAAATTGAATGGACTCATCATGATTTATATCAACTGCATAAATTTAGAACGCACCCTTATTTACGAGTATGTTTACACTCAATAACAATCTGGCTCTATTACTAAACCTTTGCGTTAAATGACCAATGAGAAAAAATAGCATTGTAATTTCGAAAAGAAGTGAGTTTGGTTTATATTTTCAGAGAAAAGTAGGTTTAATTTCAAATGTATACCAATGGAGTAACTTCACAATCTACAGGATGTTTTTGCAGAATAATATTCTTATTTTAATCAGGTAGTTTTGATTTTGAAATTGAAAAAAATCGTCTGCATCGACACCGTTATTGACTTAAATAACAGCACGGGCTTTCTGTTGACCGGGAAGTGTACTACTTCATACAGATATAATAATTTCTGAACCATCGGTTTATAAACAGGAATAAAAATTCTAAGTTATTTTTAATATTCGTAGGAAATCACATTACATATTTCTGAACCATAAATCTGGGTTTACGATTTATCTGACTTTATTAAAACTCGAAAGTTACGAATGTTAAAACTTGAATAGTAGTTTACTGACATGGTTCCACTTAGCAAAATAGCATTTATTTTATTATAGTCTGAGCAATTGACATTTTACAGGGTACGTCACAGGGCTGCTGCACTGATTGTAAAAGTTTTCGATCGCGAGAGTATAATTACCATTGAGCCCTATGCAAAGCGGATAGCGAGATCAAACTACCCTCTGTATGAAGAATAACTTTGCATTTGGTCTTCCTGTTTCGGCGGCGGCTGCCGGCAGCTTCAACTGCCAAGAAGTATTGAACAGCTGGCCGCCCAGGTACATCATCCGCTTACTATACTGCTGAGACGGTGTGATGATGCGAAGCTGAAGTTCAGTAGAAGGCACAACAGCAAAGAGTGCAGTACATTCCCAGAAGTTCTTCTCCGCTGAAGATATCTCCGTTGCACTCCCAACCCAGTGTGTCAAAATTCTTCAGCCTATCCAATTACAGTACTCAAAGCTGTCACCTAATGATAGGCTTAACAAAAATTAAAATAATTAAAATTTAATAATATTGTTGGCAAGAACTCTTAAATGGCCGAACTCCCTCTGTCGTTTGTTGCACACACCAAAATACGAGATTAATAAGTTGATTGATAAGTTTAACTAAAAATTCATTCGCTGCCTCGGTAAATGTGTAATAAACTTATTTATAAATTTCGCCTATACAACCTTCTTGCAAGTTACTAAGCCAATTATTGGAACAGTAAATCCATCTCCCTAAAAACCAAATTAGCCATGAAATGCTCTAGGCAGCAGGTTCTATAAATCCGGCCGGGATGGGAAGAAGCACATCTAGTCCCCCCCCCTCACCCCCCAATTTTGCATGATAGTCTACAGTGGTTACATAAAGCCAGTTACCTAAGATTCCTGCCTTCCTTTTCCCTCGGTTACTTCTTCGCCAACCTTATCCATATTTGTTTAATTTTCCTTAGAAATTAGTATAATTAGTAGCCCATCTCCAGTAATAATATTCTTCAAGAAAGTTTCTTTTGGTTCCCTCTTGACTGCTGTTAATCGCTTGTTTGGTAATTTCAAATGTTCTCTACTGCCTTACTCTTTTCTAACTTCTTTCACTTCTCTTCTTATCAAACTGTTTATCCTCTTCACCTGCTTATTATAGCATATATATGCCCTAGAGTTCATCAAAAGTAGCTTCATAACCGGTATGGCTTAATTTCATCGCTACCCTTCGCCCCCTTTTTTCACGCTTTCATCAACTAAAAAGTAGGAACTGTCAATGTATCTTTTTGGGTAGCTGTTTTTATTATATCACAAAGTGACTAACCTAAAGAGACTAGCACTGTCCTAGCCCTATCATAACTAAAAATAATATCCCTTTCAGATTGATCCAAAAAAGGAGATACTATCAATTCTGTTTAATTGTAGGCCATTACTAGTGAAACTACCCTTACCAATGGTGTCCACAAGCACAAACCCTATTACAGACCTCAAGCAATTCCCATGCAGAGCCTCCATTTCGACGTTTAACTACCAAACACCTGGATTAAAATGAGGTGGACCCTGCTGACTCAGGACATGCACTGGTTCCACCCTTGTATGATGTGCATCGTCCTCCACAGGTCACTCTTCATGCTACAGTTCATATTTCCAATCATCATTATCTTTATAACGCTTATACAACGGCGGATCGTTCGGTACGTTTCATTCCAGAGGCTGTGCTTATTTTTAATGCAATATTCCATCTAGTACTGCATTGCTAGGCCTGTGCCCATCTGTCTGGTGATAAGTGTGTTTTTGATTGTGACAAGAGTAGTTTGTGAGACGAAGTTTAGGGACCATTCCAGCATTCTCCTAGGTGAATGTGAAAACCGCCTAAATCCACAATCAGGACAACATGTACGCAGATCCCGGGATTTGAACCATGGCGCGTTGTCCCGGATCTATTGTGGTGGCCTTATAACGCGCGCAGCTACACTGGCGTGTACGGTTAATATTACTATAAACAATATTACTCGCAATACCCACCATTAGTGTCATATACTCCTTAAGGAAAATCTTAATGGGAACACTTGTAACTTGATATCTTGTGCCTAACTAATCCTGCAGATGTTGGTCTGCAGCCCCTCAATTACTTCCACCTAACATAAGAAAGTTATTTACTGTTGGTTAAATTCATGCCTCTATACCTACTCTCACATCTACATGATGTACTGCGTACCAGACTCTGGTAACAGGAAAAACATGTCTCCCAGGAATTCCCAAAGTTTATGATGTCTTTGCCCTTTTTAGCCTTTAATTACCGCGAACTGTTCCCAGATCCGAACAGTCATTTTCTCCCTACAAGCTCTAATCACCACCTTTCCAATAATTTTCTGATCATTTTGCTTTGCTTTCAGATCGTCTCTTCCATCCTACATTCAAAGCAGACACGGGCGAGCCTGATTTACAATGCGTTTTCCTCAGTTTCTACATTCTCCCCAGTGGATACCGGATTTTGCCACCTAATTAAAGAACTACAAACTATAGCTTCAACAAGTGCATCTATTTCTTATTACAATTAATTAATCTGTGATACGTCGGAGAAGAGCAAATTTATGATTTTAATATCAACATTTACACAAATCCTTCAGCAGTATTAACTATTTATGACTACTATTACTCCGCGATTCACTAAACATCGGTGGTGGAGGATGCATTTCACCTGCCCTAATATGTAATCACTTATGCATAGGAAGGGATAAACAGACTATTGGAGAAGGCACCCGTTGGCAATTTAGAGCAACCATGTCGGCATTAACGTGGAGAGATCTAGGTAAACTACTGAAAACCCGTTTCGGGATGGTTGGAGCGGTATCGCGATTTGCGAGACATACTCGCTCGACAGATCCTTCCTATTCCAATACCTAATCGCTTGTGGAAAGAATGAGTACTGTAAAGAATTTGTTCTGGCCCTTATTTATCTTGTCTTATTTCCTCGGTCATTCCTAGATATGAATGTTGCTGGTATTAAATTGTGTTTGCTATCATCCTGAAATAGATCTGCCATGAACTTTTCAATTTGTTTCTGAAGAGAACAACGCCTACTGCATTCCAGATCTTCCCACAACATCGCTCTTACGCTCCAGCTATAAGTACACACTTTATCATTATTCTTGGCCGCCGCTGAAAAATTCTATCACTCTTATCTTGCACAATCCTACATCAATGTTATCCCAGGAAACAGTAACTGACAATCCAGTATTGCGTTACTGTTTCTTAGGATGACATTGATGTAGGATTGTTCAAGATAATAGTGAAAGAATTTTTTAGTGGCGGCCAAGAATAATGATAAACTGTGTTCATATTATAAATGGGTAGGCTCTTCTTATACCTTCTCCGATTAATCAATTAACCCCTACAGACGCAGGCTCAACACTAGCTGTATCGGGCAATGAACAAAACTACCTTATCTTTATTTGCCTGTGAAGCATGACATTTTACCCTACGTTAGCCTACCCAACCGAAGCATTGGAATGATTCATGTATTTGCTACATATAGATATCGTTAGAATAGGGCTATTTGAAAATCTGAAAAACACTCTCGTAATTACTGATATTTGCATAGATTATAGGATTTAAAAGCAATTTGTATTAATGTAACTAAAAAATATTTAATGATTTACCATAAAACCTCGATATCTCTCTCTCCCTTTTTTTTTTGCTTACATCATGTGATCGAAAACAGTATGGATTGGCTGAATCTATAATGAAGTCACACGTCTGCGAATACATCTCTCATTGATTATTTATAATAGATATTTTTGGTTTGCAGAGCTACAAGAGAATCCTATGGAGATGCTGACATTGGTAACGTGCAACTGCTTCGTGAATCTGGCCTTTGCACACTCAAATGCAGGATCTGTCCTGAACATAAAGTGAAGCCTAGTTCTTACAATGTGACTATGGTAATTGATGAAGATTAAGGTGAAATTTTGAGCTGCCAGTGTTTGGACTGTGCGGCTGCCGCTGGTGGCTGTAAACACGCCGTAGCTTTTTAATGTGGACACGTCGCCGGAGTGAGGAACCTCTCTGCTGAGGTCAAATGTTACTGGAAGAAGCTAACACTCTCCAGAGTTGGGACCACAACAGCTGTACAAGAAAAAAGTTGCACGTTCCAATACAAGCACTGAGCTTCTTTCTTAGTTCCTTCAGGAGGCAAAGAAGAGAAAAGTGTCAAACTGTGAACTTTTAACATATCTAAATGATTTTAAATACAGTAGTGTCCAGCAGTTTTAATTTCATAATTTCCATATTCAACAGAGTGATTTTAACATATTGATTGAAATATTAGTTAAAAAAACACAAGGGATGTAATAGAAAATTCTACTAAAAGCTAGTATAAGTATCCTTTGTGGTATGAGCTAAGATGTACTCGTATTACAGCAAACAAAGAACTTGAAGCAAGTCGCTGCCAAATAGCAGATGGCTCATTAATAACTTCGATCATGGGTACTAATACATCAGACACATCTGCTATGAAAAGAGGCAAGAAAATTAGAATCTTTAGTCATAAAAACTGTACAAAACAAGCTTAAAAAGATAATTAAGCCCTGTGGCTCGTTCCTATCTCATCAGTATCCCATTTTTGCAGCCACAGAAGATGGAATTTGTTTCCAATGCTGTCATTGAAGTCAAATGCCCAGCTAGTGAGACTGATGATTGCAATTACATTAAAAATGGAATGATCACTCAAAAGTATCTGGCTCAAGTGCAGCTTCAAATTTGGGTAACAAATTTCAAGAAGGATATTTTTGTGTTGCACATCCTGACTTTGAAATTTCAAAAAAGGCTGACATAGTTTTAATAGAATTTAATCATGAATATGTTACTAATTTATTTATAACTTTTGCATCATTCTGGAAAGCAAATATATATCCACTACTGATTCGTAGCACTTGTTAATTGCCTAGACGAAATCACTACTCTGGTAATACCTTTTGTATACGTACATTTCTTTCATAGTGTAATCTTTGTTTCCATTAATCTTCCGTGTTCAGTAATGGATGCTTCATTAAAATTGACTGCTGACCTCTAGTGTTTTATTTACTGTTTTAATTACAATAAACAATATAGTCATATATCATAAAATATAAAGTGGGGAATACAGGGATGGATTAACCACTATTTTATAAGTGAGTTTGTAAATTAATAATTGAACATGCTGTAGCAATTATATCACCAAACATTCTCAAAAATTCTTATTTATTGTAGAATGTTGCTTCAACATATGGAATTCTCTAATTCGTCTTATGTATCCTTAAGCTAGTAATAATATTAGTTTGCCGCACCTCACATTTACATAATTTTGATCCTGATGCTACAGTAGGTGGCCTTAACAATTTAATTCCTTTTGCATGCAATATCTGTTCAACATATCTAAAGCTCGTGTCAGTCATAAGTACAAAACCTGATTCTAAACCATCTAAAATGTTGCAATTTTTGTAATATAGTGACATCACTTACCCTGCCTCCAAAAACTATATGAAACGTAATCACTAAACCACTAGAAGTGCATGATATCAAATATTTCATAATATTACTTTTTATAGTCTGAAACGTCAGTGCTTTTAAAAGGGCTATGATTGGCTTTTGTACATCTATTTCAAAGCAATCTATTAAACAACTTACATTGTAATAATTGTGCGAAATGAAACTGACAAAAGTCTTTTTGATAGAATGTTTATCTACATTCACAATAAATGAACGTAGTACATTAGCAATAAGTGGTATATTTTTTAAGAATCATTTTACTGGCCATATGATAATGGAAAACCAAAATTAATCTTCAAATTCTGAAAAACAGTTGTTAAATCTAATTTTATCAAACACAATAATATATGCTCATGTGGTATATGATTGTGCTTATGGATTAGATGGATTATGAAATAACATTCCTTTAGACCCCAATATATATCATAGTCTTTTTAAGTATAAGGCAAAAAGTATGCTGAAAACATTTCATTTTACCTATATCTTCATTTACGTGTGTAATATCTGTATACTATTCAGACTCCTTTGAAGAGGAAGTAACCGTAAATGTTGAATCTTGTTGTTTTGGATCCCCTGTATATGAAGAGATATGTCCAATCTTTCCTCATCAATGAAACCAATTCTCTTCTTAATATTAGTAATACCAGTTGTAGATGGTTTTATATAACAACGGCTGGATTGACCTTGAACGGGGAAGTGTACCTGGATATGGTAGAATGTTTATAAGGAATAACAGAAGTATCTTTTGTAAAAGTCTTTGTCTGCACAGCCTTGCTTCTAAAAATTTTTCTTTTGGTTTAAAATAAAATTGGACTGATTTCTCAGCAGTGATAACAGGTTCTGATTATGCTTCTTTGTTCCATGTTTTCAGTGATTCTGAAAGTATAAAATACATTGGTTTATGAATAAATCACATTAAAAAGTGCTAAAAAAATAAACCTGTGATTTAGCAAAGTAGAAATATCTTATAAGAGTAAATTCAGAATTCTTATTGCTTCCTTCCTTAATTTCAATGTCTACGTACCTGTTGTTATATGAGCTGCACTAATGACAACTTCATGTACTGTTGGAATTGCTGAATGTCTTCATACTCTTGAAAAAGTTCGAATTTTTACACTTTGACAAATGCAGGTCAAGAAGGGCTAGAATCACTCATTCTTTCCATACGGTTTTGTTGGCAGAGATATTTAGAAGACAATACTCATCTACCATAATTATTCTCTGGTTGAATCCCATTTTGTACTTACAATAGTTTGCCCTGTCTTTCTCTATCCGTAATAAGATAGGAAGTTATTAACAAACATAAGTAGATGCATTTTCTGTAATATGTCATTGAAAATGTAGTACACCAAATTTACCACCTGTTTCTGGATTCCCTTTAGGTAAAACAACACAGATTTTTAACCTAAAAAACAATGGTAAAATAGGTCATTCTAAGTAATTTTATAGTTAATCTAAATATTACGTTTATAATATAAGTTACTAATTGTAAATGTTTACTTAGCCTACATTAAAGTGGTCTTCATAGAAAAAAAAGCTGAATTATCTGCTATATCATCATTTCTGCGAGCAAGTTGTAAACACTTTTTCGAAATTTTGCATCTTTTGGAACACACATAAAAAGGTTCTTCGGTGTCTTTATTGACGTATTTGTGTGCTCTGGCACTGTACACCATTTGAAATTTATTTTCTTTTAAGAAATATGTTCTTAAAAATAACACAAACAGAAGAATGCTAACTACTCAACATAAGACTTTGACTTAGAAGTTTAATACAGACGTGTGACGTCACTGAAGGCAATACGATGCCATACCGCTCAAGATAGCGTGTTACCGGCATATTTAAATGGGGTAATTTTGAAGAAATACGTAATGGAATTAAAAGAAACCACCTTTTTCGCTATAATCAACATTTATAATTTGAGATGGTTTACAGAAACTAGTCAAACAGCCTATTATATTACCATGAATGCTATTAGTGGTTTCGAATACATTTGTTTTTATAAAAAAAAAATACATCTATATTTCTCTGATCATAACTTGATCAAGGAATGCGCTACTTACTTTTATGTGTACCATTTTTTCAAATAAAATAATAATAATTTTAACTTACATCTACAGACCCGTCTAGAACAATAACAAAATTGTGGAATTACAGGTAGGGCTACAGAGAGTCCAAAGGAAGATTGAGCTGCATGACAGTTTCAGTTTGGCACAATCCACCTAACGTCGTGGCTACCTAAACAAAAAACCAATCCTACACGTTCAGTTGTAACTCAAATCACAGGTCGTCCTGAGTAGTTCGCATGAATGAAGCAAAGCGTTCCCAGAAATGAATGTGAGTTAAAGGACCGCACAAAACCTCGTGAAACTGGGATTTGAAATGGAACGTCCAGGTACACAGTTGGGAACCTAAACACCAAGTGGCAAGATGTCAAACGAGAATACAACCATTTAAGAAAGGTATGCTCCAGCTCCAACATCTGTTTCACTTAAAATCCCATTGACGTTAGGTATATCAAAAGATACAGTAATGTGAGAGTTTGAGACATTGTAATGTGATTCCATTATGGATTTTACTTGTTCTTATTACACCTTAACACACGCTTCCTGGCGCATCTCGTCCCGTTGGTACCGGCATTAGCACAGTGGACCACACATGTGAATGCGGGCAGAGGGAACGGTGGGCGTTTAACTGACCGAGCCAGCTCCAACAATGGGAACCGTGATTGCAGCGACCAGCGTGGCTGGCGGACCAGCCGCCTGGGATTTGCGATAGCGGGCACACAAAACGGGGCCCGTCGGCTCTTCGTGTTTTTCAGAGAGCGCAGACAGGAAAAACAAGGGCCACGGCCGCTGGCGGAGCCAGCACCGCAACAACAGCGGTGCCAGCAGCAACAACGACAACACTGCCGCCAGAGGACAGTGACAAACGACGCGTCGTCCCACCCATACGTGTTCAATACAGCAAACAGATAGAGATAACAATGGACCGCCTGTCGACCTATTGTTATCACCGGCCCGGGGCTTAACAGCGCCCATTGTAGGACGCGCACAGCACAGATGCCGCCTTTACTGAGAGGCCACGAATTTTCCTCTACTTCATACTAGTTGCCGTTTGCCGTTTTAAGTGAGCCAGAACACCGGCATCAGCAACTTGTGTGCATGATCGGCAAAACTGTATTCTAAACGGCCGTAACCTTACGTCTCCCAAACCCTAGAGCGTTAAAATGTGATGCACGAAGAGTCTCAGGAGACCAGTAAAGAGGTAACTTCCGAACTAAATGAATTCAATATCAATTCCCGTGAGACTACCTATGTGCGATCCATCTAATAAGATACTGGTTCCTAAACTGATGGATGCACCCCTCTTCCCCTCTCTCTCTCCCCCCCCCCCCCTCCGTCACCCAAGAAGGTGCGAAAACTCACTAGGGAGGGTGGGGGAGGGGGGGGGGGAGCGAGGTAGCTTCGCCACCTAGACGTTTTGGGTCATTATTACAAAGTGTGTCGCAGCAAAAGCTGCGATTATATTCACCTGTTTCAAGCATTATTTATTTGTACGAAATAGATTTTTCAGCTGTTTCTGCAACAAAAACAAACTATGGAAGCAAACTAGATGTTTCCAATGATTTAGGCTGTGCACTTCCGAATATCCAATCAAGAATAAGTAATCATGCAAAAATAAATGCAAGCTCATTATTACCACTGTTTTTTTTTTTTTTTTGAGCGGTTTTAACTCTTGTATTTTTTAAATTTAAAATTTGTATGTTTATTAGCAATAAAATATAATATCTCGATTTCACAGGATTATTTTTTTTAATAATGAAATTGTGGTGGCGACCTCTAACCTATGTATTGCTTAGTTTGTTGTATCATTGTTTGTGAAACGTGTTTATTTATGACTGAAATAGGATCTTATCTCCATTCAACAATACGATTATTTAAAGACGATTAAAAATATTATCAGTGCTGCCATTAGGTCAGTGGCAGGATTTGATTTCCCACAATTCGCTACTGCTTGGTCTCTACGATGAAGCACATAGCACAAAGCATTGTCGGTTGAGGTCTTAAAATGTGATGATTACTGTAAGTAAATAATCAGTTTTCGATTGCCAAAATTCTAATCGACAGGTTCCCTACAGTCTTTTACTATCGCCCCCTTCTCAAAAAAAAAAAAAAAAAAAAAAAAAAAAAAAAAAAAAAAAAAAAAAAAAAAATTACTCACTGCCCCTTTTTCAAAGATTTTCAGAAAAAATTAAACACAACGACTCCCTTTCTTGTCACAAATAATACAACTCATAGCCACCAACTTTTTGGCTCATAGATCAGTTTTCGGCACCGGTATATGTTTGATCACCAAAAGGATCCCCTGAAATGTTCTTGAAGCAACTGTTTTGACTAAATTTCTCCTGCTCACGTGTGGGAAAACCATGAAATCTATTTGTATTAGCAAAAGACAGACTAACAAAAAATATTGTGCAGCAATTAGCGCTTAGATAAATTGAAATTATAAATTCTAATAATTTTAAATAATGAAAATAATCGTTAAAAATGTTTATAAATCAACTTCGTCTACCTCATTTATAAAACTCAAATTGCAATTTATAATTAAATAAAAAATAATTATTTTTTATAAATATCAATTTTTATATATTTTTAATTAAATAATATCTAATAAAATGTAAAAAAAAATTATGTTTCGTTTCTCCTTAATTTCAAA